>JADDOH010024945.1:0-98098 GCA_016648135.1 Agrypnia vestita | reverse complement strand
GTTTGGTCATTATTTAGATTTTTTCATAGTATATTTATTATGGTCATATTATAATATACATAATGCCATGAATTAAACAATACATTCATAAAATAAAAACGTTTTACTCGTCATAAATGAGCTGACGTTCGTTCGTGCTTATGGGAGGAGTAATCACACCACTTAATTTCATGGATGTTAAAATTGTAATTAATAAGGTGTTAAGATTATTGAGAAACAAAATAATTAAATATGTATTGAAGCTAATGGGAATTACAAGGGTTTTTTTTTTAAATTTTTTAGTTCATTTTTAAATGACGTAAGGTCTTGAATTTTTTTACTCCCTTTCTTTTAACTCGTAGCGTCTGCTTGTCTGACGAAAAACTATGGATCGATTTTTAACCCTTTTCCCATGATCCAATCGAGCTGAAACTTTGCAGGCAGACTCGTGGCTTGATCTTACAAATTTTCAGTAATTTTTTTTTAATAATTAGAGTATAATTTTGGATTTTTTGAAATTTTAACGATTTATATTGTGTTTAATTTTCGGGCCCGACGCGTGGAGTTTCAATGAGAAAGGGAGTATAATGAAAACGTGGTTTTTATGGGTTAGTTTTTTTAATTTTTCTTGTATAATTGTAATGAATTGAAAGTTTTAATTCCTACGAAGGAATAATGGTTCTGGGCTACGCTGTTTTATATTTGGGCGTTTTTAAATATAGAATTGATCTTGTAGACCTGGAAGTTACAGAATCCATTTCAAATTTTTCTTTAAAGATTTGTGGTAATGATATTTTTTTTAAAATTTCCATAACAGTAGGCACACAAAATTCTTGGAAAATCGATAAAAGTTAATAATCACGTCACACAAGCAAGGGCCGCAGCCGAAGAAAATGTCGTTCAAAAATTTGTTTTGAACTATATAACAACTTGTTTAATATTTGTTAAAAAATAGATTACGAATGTATGCAAAGAAAGCATATATGTGAATATCTTTAGTACGTACATTAAAATTTTTTAAGAACACAATTTTTTCATTCATACTGGACACATGTGAGTTGTATTGGATTATGGGAATGACAAAGTTTTCGACCGCAGGTGGCAGTAGTAAAAATACAACTCACATACGAAACAAGGCGTGCAAGTTAAACATACCTACAACTTAATTTTTTTATAGATGTTGTAGTATATCATGGGTAGAATTGGTGAACAATTACACTGTGTAAAGTGATCAGTTAAGCCAGCCAAAAAGAAAAACTATGAACACCCAAAAAGACTCGCATACCTACTTTCCCATATAAAAAATTGCTTCGACTCTATGAGACATCTACAATACACCTTGATTAAGTGTAAATTTGTTTACTTGTCTTTTAATTTGTTTTAGTACAATATGCAAACACTATAGATCTAAATTGTAATATTATCTTCTTTTTATTGTGCCCTAATTGTGTTCAGGAGTAGACATACCTCGCACATTGCAGGAATACAAAGTACTTATCAATCATTTGTCTAAACCGATGTCTGTCCTTGGCAAGTCTGAACGGCTCCTAGGCTCCGAAACCGGTCCACTTCCGGCTGTTTCGCAACAAGAAATGTTTCTTTCTATCCAACTATTGTTTGACAACGTCACTTAACTTGAAATGAATGAATACACTATTCTTGAATTCACTCAATTTCGCAATTTTATCAACTCGACCATGGACTCTTTATTGTCGCTGGGTAATACTTTATTTATCGCATGCTAGAACATTCCATTTAATTCTCGCAGATGGAAGTCGTACTTATTTATTTTGCCACTTAGGTACTTCACTCGTTTATTTCGTTTCGCTGTCATTATCTCACGCTGGCCGCGGCTGACTTCGCACCGATAGAAATGTCAAAACAAACTCCGCGCGCCAGGGTCTGAACCTGCTGTTTATAAGCAACCACGTTGGTTTTTCCTATTCTCGAGAATATATTTTTGTTTTTAGTGTTTAGAAGAAGGTTCCCGTCACTACTAGACTATTCTAGGCGTCTCCCGAATGTTGTAGATAATCCTAAAGTGCAATGGCGTGCAGTGAGTATAAACTTAGGTTATGCTGTGACAGACTATATACCTAGGTATATTACAAATATATATATACGCTTATACCTAGAAGGGTATATAAATTTTTAATATTTTTTTATACATAGAATTTACACCGGAATTTTTGGGTGGAATTTGTAAAAAATAACATTTCTGCAATTATGTGCGCATAGTTCTCACCTGGCACAGGACCTTTCGAAGAAGCACGCTAAATTTACTTGTCTATTACACAAAACTCGCAGCCTTAAAAATACGCGGTTTTTTTCTCGACTTGACTATATCTATGGAACGAAATATTGGGCGAAATAAATGAAGAATTGACATGAAGTGAGGCACAGAAAAGTAGAAAATAAAACTTCTAACCGTAGGACGAATTACGGCTAGAATTTTAAATCGGAAAAAAACAGATACGTCACGTTAAACGGAAACGTCAGAAATAAAACTTCTAGCCGTAGGACGAATTACGGCTAGAATTTTAAATCAACTTTTTCTTAAGATAAGGATTGTTTAATTAATATTTGTTTCCCAGAATCTTTACTAATGCACAGCTTTTTTGCTTGTATGCGCTGCACGCCACTGCTTGAGTGCTGTAGTGTTCTAGAGATTTCTATAATATTAGTAACAGTAAGTACCCAAAGTAACATATTACAAGGGATTCGGTTAGTGCGCAATTCCTTCTGCTTTCCATTTAGTTACAATTAACTCTACCCTCTACACTTTCAACATTCCTATTGGCTGGACCAAATTGTATACAAAATTATTATTTAGAGTCTATAGTTAAATAAAAATTATATTGTCGTCAGTTCGGGCCATGTAGTGTTAATTATTATGAGTAGGTGGCGTCGGTCGTTCGGTAAAAAAAAGCCTTTCTGAGGAGTAGATAAATATTCAAATTTCGAGATAATATTTAACGGCTACTGAAATCAATTTGCAATCAACACTTAATGGTTCGAAATATATGATAGCACTTTATATTTCCGTTTCTATAGCACTTTATATTTCGTTTTGGCACTGGCAACGCACGTGTAAATGAGAAGGAAATATTGGTGGAATCTTATTTTTTTAATAATTGTGTGCATTCTTTTTTGAAAGAAAACTAATAATTGCATTGTTTAAAAATATCAAATTTCTTTAAAATTTAGTGGATGTGACTTTTTTGTTCATTTTGCAAATATAAATAAATATTTTATTTCTACCTTTAGGAAAACAACTATTCTATTTTTTATGAATTTAACAATCATCAAACGTAATAATTTCGTTTTCTGTTTGTCAGTCCGTTTGTCTATCGCAAAATTCGTAAATTGCTAAATTGAAAACTTAAGAAAATTAGAGTGTCACACGCAATCAGCGCGCGACACGTTATGTTGCGCGGTCACGCAAGGCGAGTCGTTATTATTATTTCCCGTGATTTTTCACGGTTGTACGGCTATATATTACGGGTGTTTTATATATAAACTGAGATTCATGAAGACGCACTAGAAGCCGTGTCTTATCTGATAACGAATAATTATTATACGCCAATACCTACTATTAATTATTTATTCTTACGCAATTAAAAAAAATAACCCATAAAACCAAGTTTTTATTATACTCCCTTTCTCATTTGTATTGTTTCCAATTGATGTTCTATCAACATATTCCTCTTGCTTCATGTGGAAAATCTATTCCACATATATTATTATCCTTAAAACTTATAGAATATTGAAAACATAATAATTGATATAGGGGGGCACGGCGTCGGCGAAACCGTCTGATTGGACCCATGCCTCGAGTCAGACTAGTTGAAACAGGTTTCGCGCCTTCTCCACGCGTCGGGCTCCTTTCTCATTTGTATGGTTTCAAATTTGAAACAACCGTTAAAACTTCGAAAAATCCAAAATTCTACTATAATTAAATTTTTTAATACGAAAATTTTTTAGATAATTTTTCTCGTCGCCACGAGTCTGCCTGCAATTACGAGTTTCAGCTCGAGTGGATCACGGGAAAAGGGTTAAAAATCGATCCAAAGTTTTTTCGGCAGACAAGCAGACGCTACGAGTTAAAAGAAGGGGAGTAAAAAAAGTAACCCATAAAAACCAAGTTTTTACAATACTCCCTTTCTCATTTTCGACTTTCGCGTCTACCATATGCGTTGAAATATCCATACAACTTGTATGAAAAAAACATTAAAAATTTGAAAAATCCAAAATTATATTTTAATTATTAATTTTTTTAACGAAAATTTGATAGATCTTCTTGATCGTCGCCACGAGTCTACTTGCAAAGTTTCAGCTCGATTGGATCACGGGAAAAGGGTCAAAAATCGATCCAAAATCTTTGTTGACGGCAAGCCCGCAGGCAAGCAAGCAGACGCCACGAGTTAAAAGAAAGGGAGTAAAAATTAGGGGAATATTACGAAACTTGTGCAGTTTAAATGTACAAAGAAGAGGAGAAAATGGTAAAAAAGATAAACGACGCGATGACAGGAGAAATAGTGGGTGTGTCTGCAAAAGACCTGGCGTGCTCGGATAAGGCCGGTAAAACGAAGGATGATGGTTTCGATGAATCAATAATCGACGATTGTGGACGAGGCAAAAATGCACGTCAATTCTCTCTGTTTTTCTATAATTATAGCGTTAACTTTGTGGTCGGATATGATTATATATAAAACTAATTCTATAAACATGATTTTGTATAAACCACATTGAAAATGTACTTTTTATCATATTTTGGATTTAACAGAGCATATATTATTTAACGAATAAATAAATGCTCAATGCGTGCGTTTAATATGTAACTATGCAATCATCGTCAAAATGCATTTCTTGTATCTATGTATCAATGTCCGTAACTAACGCCACCAAGACGCAGCATCACGATAGATGGCGCCGTTTTCACAGCCGAGACTCGCTGCCGAAATATTATGAATTAGCTATTATATATAATAATATTCCGTATCAAGATACATTTTTGTACATTTATCAAAAATATTATAAATTTTCAAATTATTACACAATAAAATATTTTGATATAGCTATATAAACTTTGCATAATAGAATAGCGTGTTTATATGCCAATATTTTTCAAATTGGTAGCGTTTTTTCCAGCGACAGCTAATTTAAGAAAAAATACCATGGTCGATACCATGATTTATTTATATTTTATTTCATTTTTACTCCCTTTCTTTTAACTCGTAACTTCTGCTGATCTGCTTGTCTGCCGAAAAAACGTTGGATCGATTTTTAACCCTTTTTCCGTCATCCAGTCGAGCTAAAACGTTGCAGACAGACTTGTGGCGACAGTAAAAATGATCTAACAATTTTTTTAAATAATTATAGTATAATTTTGAATTTTTCGAAAATTTAACGATTTATATATTGTTTAATTTTCGAGCCCGACGTGTGGAGGAGGCGCTCAACCTGTTTCAATGAGAAAGGTAGCATAATAAAAAGTTGGTTTTTATGGGTTAGTTTTTCAAAGATCCATATCTTTGAAAAAAACATCATTGTCATTTTGTGTAATTAATAGTTAGTCGATCAGTCGTTTAATGAATTTCTTATTAGAAGTGATCTGCTATAAATATTGTTCGAAATAAATTATTTATAATGGTATCAACACACATCAACGCGCGCATTATATTAATAAGCCGTTTTAGCCAATAAGAATTTGCCGATGACAAATGTTCGAAAGCTCATCAATCACCCCTCGGGCAAGAAGCAAACTAAACAGGGACAATTATGGCGGGAGCTGAATAATCAAAACAAAAAAGCAGCGCAACCAATTCCGTAGATTAAAATTCAATGTACACCGCGCGTATTTTAATTGCCTGTTATCTTGGCCAGACTGGTCAATGGCGCGCAGAAAGTACGAAAAATCCCGCCATTGGAGACGTCGTGCCGCAGAATGGAACACTTTTTCCCGCCGCGCCCAAGTCCGGTAGCGGTGGGCAATTTGTGAAATTAAGTTCGTAGAATTGAAAGCTATTAATATACATACCGGTCCGGCAAGATGGCGGCCGCGCGGCTTCATCTGATCGGCCGCGCCGCTCGGCGTCTCCAGGGTGGACCAACACGCATTTCGAGGCGCGCGCCATCTGTGAAACAATCGGCCGTATTCCGCGGGATCTTAAGATATTACACGAGAATAAAATAAATAAATGAACGAGACGTAGGTAGACGTCGGTGTTTGGTGTTCGTCGTACTCAAATAAGGAGATTTGTATTCTTTCACACATTTCTCTAAAAGTAAATACCAGTATTTGCAGAGTCTGATGTCTGCAATGCCTTTAAAAAGGGATTGATTTCTCTGGCGCCTTCTTATCAGGCGGTCTGGCAGAGCTTCAATTGGGTACCGAAGTACCTACTTATCGCAAACGTAACCTCACAATTCTCATGTTTTGACTAAAATTACATGAAATAAGTACCTACTAATGCTGTATTTAAAACCTATAGATTTTTTTTTTATATACACTTATTAATTTCTTCTCCCACCAGTAAAAAAAATATTATTGTCGCGTCGTTTGACGGATAACCGTTGTGTACTTCTTTCTCTCTCCCTATCTCTTTCTCTCTCTCTCTCTCTCTCTCTCTCTCTCTCTGTCTCTCTCAAGTAGAAACTGAAAAAACAAATACGGCCGAATGAACGATTTTTAGGTATTCATCGGATAGTATAAGCCTTTCTATTTCAGAAAGACAATCGAATTAGTACCTATATGTAAGCCATGTGTACGAGGCACACTGTTTTGTTGTGTTGGTGTTTATGGGTAGAAATTCGATTGTCTTTCTTAAATGGAACGAAGTAGGTATGTCCATAGTTGTAATTGTAAATTAAAAACTAGCATTTACAAAAAATACTTAATGTATATGTTTTACATTTTACATTATTTAAATTAAAAAACATGATTTACTACGGATGAGGCAACTTCAGAGTTTAAAACGATCATTCGGTGGTTGGCAATCCAAAGATAAAATGGCGGACGCGTCACCTTGACCGATCGCCACAACAGTTGGCAGGACTGCTCGCGTGAAAGAAGCGCAGCTTACTTCATTCACGTGCAAATATTTTCGTGGGCGCGTAGGTACCCGCCCGTAGCTGCTGTAGTCTGCTGATTTTCGCCGTGAGATTGGCAACACTGCTTCGGACACGGAAAGCCATCTCATTACAATATTGTGACTTTTATTTGCTTTGGTTGCCTCGCCGCAGATGCGGAGGTTGCTGCGCTGCCTTCATATTAATTTATTTTTTTGTCTGTGGACAAGTACGCAAATCGAAATACAGCAAAATGCAATGTTTCGGTGTTAAAATAGGTTCGAAGCATGAAAAATCTGACTGTCACAAAACTTGGTAAATAGGTCAGATTGTAAATGCTCAGACTTGGAAAGAAACGAAAGGAGTGTGGTAGGTATAGGAGAAGTCAACTTGGGTAGGTATAACTAAGCCAGGGGCGTGCAGTGAGAAAAAGAAGCATGACTTTTATTTAAACATATATTTGAAGAAAATAATTAAAATTAAATATTTATCTGGAAGAATACTATGAAATATTAAAATATGAATAAAATGGTAATTATTGTGATTGGAATACGAGATATATCTTTTATTTCGGTTTCTTTTCAAAATATACTGTCACAGAATGGCATGCAAAAGGAATTTGCGCACTGTCCGAATTCCTAGTGATATGTCACAAAATTTTCGAAGGATCGAGAATGGCCGATAACGACATATAGTGATCTACAACTTTTAGTAAACGTTTGAAAACGTCTAGAAACGCCTGGTTGGTACAACCGAGAAGCAACGAGAATCTTCTACTAAACACTAGGATAATCTAGAATGTACGAAACTACCAGTATTTTCGGGTATAAATAAGGAACTAGGCCGCGGAAAAAAAGGGAGAAAATGAAATGTAGCATAAAGATATGTGAGAAATACATCTGCATACACATATACAAGGTCTGGACAAAAGAAAGAAGCTGTATTTTAAAAAATATGATAGGCGAATATCCAAGAGTTTTAAAATCATTGATTGATGAATTGAATTAAGTCGTTGAATTTAGTGTTGAACAAATTAGTGATATCTGTGCACGGTTAATTCCAATTCCATACATTTGGAATGAGGAGCTGAAAAATTCGGCATTATGGATGAGTATGGATGGTGAAGTGCTGTCAGCTGTACGGAGTGAAAGGCCATTATTAGATAGAAAGTTGTATTTAGATTTCAGGTACTGGGGTGAGTAAGGATTGAAAAGGACACTATAAAGTATAGATAAAAGATTTCGCACTGTATTTTATACAGGGTTATTTGGAAAACATTCATAACCTCGCAGGACTATATTCCTGCATTGATTATGGGTCGAAAATGTTCTAGCTATTATGGCCTAAATATCAATAGTTAATGAGATATACTACATCAAAGTTTGCATTTTTTTTTCAATATTTCTGACTTATTTTTTGTAAAACGTTGGACTATCATTATAGTAACTTATATCGAATACGAAAAATTTATTCCCTTTAAAACAAGTCAAATAAAAAAATAAAAACCTTCCAATTCCAATTGGAATTTTTTCAGGGTTTTTATCATTTTATTTAACTTGCATTGAAACGAATGAATTTTTCGTAATCGATATGTATTACTGTAATGATAGTCTAACGGTTTACAAAAAATTAGTCAGAAATATTGAAAAAAATGCAAACTTTGATGTCGCATATCTCCATAACTATTGATATTAGGTCATAATAGCTTGAATATTTTCAACTCATAATCAAGGCAGGAATACATTCCTGCGAGGTTATTAATGTTTTCCAAATAAACCTGTATAGGTCTTTTCATATAAGCTTGCAATTGAGTTGGTGTGGGTATAAGCACGTAATACGGGCGTTGTTTCGTTGTGTTAATTTTACGGATACGAGGGGGACATATCCGTTAACTTAACACAACGAAACAATGCGCGTATTACGCACTGTACTCACACTAACTCAATTGCAAGCTTATATGAAAAAGTCTATACCCATATAGTATTTCGATAGTGAAGAAAAAAAGAAGAATAAATAAAAAATTATTTAAGATGAGTACTATATGCTATCGCCAATACATTAAATACCACACTGAAGTCCTATCTGTGTTAATTTCCTAGTTATATGGGGATGCATATTGCGTATGTATTAAGTGCCGCGTCATTTTTTTTATAAATAAGGTACTAAATGACATGAATATATAAAGTTTTTAGTATTAAAATGACTTAACTCACGTGACGTACCTAGTTGTATTAATTGTGTTGAAAATATGAATGAAAAAAAGTAACTCATAAAAATCAAGTTTTTACAATTCTCCCTTTCTCATTTTCGGGTTTCTTGTCTACCATATGCGTCGGAATCTCCATACAACTTAAAAAAACTATTAAAAATTTGAAAAATCCAAAATTATACTATAATTATTATTATTATTTAACGTGAATTTGACAGATCTTTTTGATCGTCGCCACGAGTATGCAAGTTTCAGCTCGATTGGATCACGGGAAAAGGGTCAAAAATCGATCCAAAGTTTTTTCAACGGCAAGCAAGCAAGCAGACGCCACTAGTTAATATAAAGGGAGTAAATATGTGTAAAATAGCAGCACATAAACAGCGAAAAAGATAATACATATTCGCTTTTTACCTTCTACCTTAAAATGAACATTCTCGCACTTAGGCCCGAATACAGAGTTAATACTTATATGATTTAAGGGTTAAAGTACGTTTTAAAAGTGTAAATTTATAATGCAAATTACACTTTAAAGGTAAAATCATTAAGTATTGATATGACTATTCGGGCCTTAGTGCCTTATTCATGTCAGTATTCAATTGACAAAAATATGACGGGTTTAATTCGCTCGGTTAACCTATTATTGCGTTGCAAGGGAAGGATTAATCATTCTAGTCATGTTAGAAGATAGAAATAACCTAGATTGGTATGCGCTATTTAAAAAAGTCTATGAATAACATTAAAATACGAACATTCTCACGAAGAGCTTACAAGCATTAATATTGGTAGGGGCCATTTTGTGCAAGAATAACATAAATATTATTATTGAGTCGTCATAAAGGTGGTGCTGAGCTCGGTCCGCCAGGGTCTCAGAAAACAGGTGCTGGGGGGCATGTTTTTACGCTAAAAGTCTTCAATTGCTTTTCGCCTCATTAACCCCTTCGATCCACCACGGCATATTTTACAAATTAATTTTCAAATTAAATCAATTTTTTTGTGAAGTGTAAAATACAATATATTTATATACCTACAACAATCTTATTAGTTAAATTTTAAAGGTGTAATATGTTGATTGATTGCACGCATTAGAAACGAAGCAAGTAACAAAAGGTTCAGGCTCTCAGTGCTTTGTGGTTGTCCAATGGTCCGCGTCTCGGCTATATCATGCTTTGCTTGACAAACCATAGATGGTAGCAGGTGTCTGCCATACTGCAATAAAAATTTCTCTTTAATTTTTTATTATTTTATATATTTTTTGAAAATTTATTGTCAATGAGAAACAGAATACTGGAATATAATTTTTACAAAATATATAAAAATAATACATTACCTACCTACTTTCACTTCAAGCATCTTCGGCCTATTCTATCAACATGCACATATTATGTATTTAATGTATATATAATATGCAGTGTGATCACGTACGAATATGAAAATAAAGAATCGATATAATGAATTCTAGCTTGAGTTAGTGTCAAGAAAATGGATTTACGTAAGGGTAATTTTTAAAACAATGATGCGTATCAGTGTTAGGGTCAGAACGAAAAATCACACGAATAAATGGAATGTCAGTTCTCAAAAGAAAACGACACCTGGACACACGCTTTCCAACTGTCACTGGGCGGATTTTTCAAAAGTTTAAATCCTGCCTAGCGGTTGGGGCAGAATACCTCGAATGTCAGTTTCGACCAATCAAAAATCATTTTGCGGCCACGTAACATAACAAATGGATTTGAAAAAATTTAATCTCGGTCAAGACCTCGTCAGTTGGAGGGTGAACAAGTGGAAATGCGTTTATTTCTTTTAGCAGGCAATTTGTATTCTACGGAGGTATGTGGCGAGGATCGGAAGTCGGGCTGGAGACCAGCTCCGCGGCCCCGGGATGGCTCATGTCACCAGGCCGCAAAAAACGGACGGCGGACATGTTTCGGAGTACGGTTGTATATTGTGTTTATTTATCTCGTCATCGATATTATACGTCCAATTCAGGTCTTGACGTACATTATATTTTAATATTCATGTATTGCAGTAAAACAATTATAATTCGAACAGCGTGACTGATTATACGTATGGTCTACCAATGAAAATGATTCTTACCGCAACTGACTTTTTTCACGACAAGAAGTGCAGTGTTTTGTGCAATGATGCTCCTAGTGAATATTGTAACGAGGTGGTTTACGTACAGAATCTCTCGTAATAAATCGATGGCAACAATAATATCGAACTCTCTAGCACCTTCCAGGACACACTACCACACTCTCGTATTATCTATAACATTCGAGGTACGCCTAAAAACGTCTGAAAACTACGAAAACATCATTGTAAAGAGTAGAATAATCTAGGAGGTTTGAAATACCAACGTTTTGAATATATAAGCGGGACTGACAGCTGCGTGTATGGAGTTTGTTTTGAAATTTCTATTGACGCGATATTAGCCGCGGGACGACGGCCGGTGCGGCTAGTCGTGGAATTTCGGAGCAATAGATATTAAACGACATAATTGAGCGTAGTACTAAATATGGATGAAACGTTCTAACACGTGAAAAATATTGTTACCTAGTGAAAATAAAGAGTTCATAGACGAGTGATAAATTGCAAAATAGTGTTAATTCAGATATAGTGTATTCATTTAATTCGTGTTAAGCGACTTTGCCCGTGTAATAGTTAATTAATCATTAATTAATAAATCGCAAACTCATTTCCAGTGTTTTTATTTGTCTCCCAAAAACACTTCCCGTGACAATATAAGTAAAATGCAAGTAAAAGAAGACGAGTTGAGGTTTTTTGGACCAAGCAGCAAAGAGAAAGTCGAGATTGATAATTCTTTTAAATTTGCAACTTTTGGTTTGCAAACACAACCGTTATTTTCAGTATCGTTATATTTTTTATATATTTCGGGGTTGGACCTGTTTTACATGACAATTCTAAAATAAAAACTGTAATTGTAATATATTGATACCGACTAACTTCTTCTGACCCAAGATTGATTATTGGACTTGGATGATATCGTTTTTCAGCGGGATAGAGCTAAGTGCCACAAATGCCAGGAAAACTTCAAGATATTATATCGTATCAAGAAATTTCATGAACACGTAATTACTCGTTTTCAGCGGGATAGAGCTAAGTGCCACAAATGCCAGGAAAACTTCAAGATATTATATCGTATCAAGAAATTTCATGAACACGTAATTACTCGTTTTCAGCGGGATAGAGCTAAGTGCCACAAATGCCAGGAAAACTTCAAGATATTATATCGTATCAAGAAATTTCATGAACACGTAATTACTCGTTTTCAGCGGGATAGAGCTAAGTGCCACAAATGCCAGGAAAACTTCAAGATATTATATCGTATCAAGAAATTTCATGAACACGTAATTACTCGTTTTCAGCGGGATAGAGCTAAGTGCCACAAATGCCAGGAAAACTTCGAGATATTATATCGTATCAAGAAATTTCATGAACACGTAATTACTCGTTTTTCAGCGGGATAAAGCTAAGTGTCACAAATGCCAGGAAAACTTCGAGATATTATATCGTATCAAGAAATTTCATGAACACGTAATTACTCGTTTTTCAGCGGGATAGAGCTAAGTGTCACAAATGCCAGGAAAACTTCGAGATATTATATCGTATCAAGAAATTTCATGAACACGTAATTACTCGTTTTCAGCGGGATAGAGCTAAGTGCCACAAATGCCAGGAAAACTTCGAGATATTATATCGTATCAAGAATAATAATAGTTTTTTTTTTTTTTTTTTTTAAATAGAGATGCGAACACGGAATACGTGTCACATCAATATTCTTACTATTTTCAAACTAAGCTAAACGCTTGTGCTGTGAAAATAGGACTAACTTGCTAGTTATAGTATATAGTATATACTATATATATACTATAATATATACTATATATATAGTATATACTAAATTATAGTATAATTTTGGATTTTTCAAATTTTCAATAGTTTTTTCATACAACTGAGTAAGACTGCGACGCATCTGGTAGACACGGAACCTGATTATAGTATAATTTTGTATTTTTGGAAATTTTTTATTTCTCCCTTTCGTAGCGTCGCCCGACCTAAGCCCAACGCGTAGGTTAAGCGCCAAACCAGTTTCCACTAGTAAATGAGAAAGGAAGTATAATAAAAACTTGGTTTTTATCGGTTAGTTTTTTCTCTGTTAATCTATCTTGCTAAGCAATCCTAGTCACATTTTGAATTGTCAGCATATTTGTGACCATTAGATAATAATGGATGAATACTTACAATTTTTTCAATTGCAAGCAGACTCGTGGCGACGATCAAGAAGATTTATCAAATTTTTGTTAAAAAAATTAATAATTATGGTATAATTTAGGATTTTTCAAATTTATAATGGTTTTTCATACAAATCAGTAAGTTGAATGGAGATTCCGACGCATATGGTAGACAAGAAACCCGAAAATGAGAAAGGAAGTATTGTAAAAACGTGGTTTTTATGGGTAACTTTATTTACCTTTTTTATTCTTGTTCCTATCACGACAACCCGAATTAAAATAATCCAACATAATTTTTTAGATATTTCCATAAGTATTGTATGTTTATAGAGTAATCTTTCGTTTGAAGCATACATTTTTAAATATAACTATTTACTTTAAACCAAGTTGAAACCGTCTGCGCTGAGTTGTGTTTATTTAGTGCCTGGGTGAGTGGATTAAGATTTTTATAATTGCGAGATTAGATATGAATAAACATCGATCCGTATATAGTAAAGGAATGGAATTTAATAATCGGTGTGATTCAAAATCCCCTGCAGATACAAATACGATATTTTGTGAAATGTAAATAAAATAACACTGAAAAATTTTAAACACTTGAATCCCCAACAAATAAATAGTACCTACTATATTACACTTGATACAAATCGCCACCGGAAGTTAATAATTGAGACAGAACCTACGCCAGCCTCCGAATCTGAAGAAGATCAAAATATTCTCAATCATCATATCAATGAAAATCAAAATATAATTCTCTAGGTAACAATGTCCGCCACTAACGCTACCGGTAGGCGCAAATAGTGATTGATATTAAGTAATATTCTTTTTAATGTTTATATGATATTCTTCCGAAATTCTATTGAACATCTATACTAGAATACGTCTGAAAGTCAGTATTTTCAATTTTTTCACGCCTTTCATACACCAGTATATATTTTAACATTATTTTTATATGTACGTACAATCTTATCAGAATACTGCTAATATTCCACTTTAAAATAGGGATGGGTCGTCCACGTCCGTCCATCGACGAGACGATCAACTAGTTGACGCATCAACTTCGTTACGCGGACTATCGTTGGCTATTTTTATTACGTTAATTTTTAAAATTTAAAGAAATTCGAAGGAATATAGTTTCGGGGAAAGTAAAACCGCTACTTGTGCTTATATGTAAAAATAAATATTTTATTATTTATTTGTTTACGCACATTATAGGCTTTTACATATTGTTTTATATACTTCTTTCTATATATAATAAAGAAAGAAGTAGGTAATACACAACAATATCAGGTGCAAGCAGTAAAATATAAATATAAACTACATATATAAGCAGTGAAAGTATTTGGTATAAGCATTAAAATATGAGTATAAAAATTAAAAATATAAATAAGTACAAAGCAGTAATGTGTGTATAAAAAAATATATTAGGTACATATCATTACATGTGTACAGGGTTATATGGAAAACATTAATAACCTCGCAGGACTATATTCCTGCCTTGATTATGAGTTGAAAGCTATCATGACCTAATATCAATAGTTATGGAGATATGCGACATCAAAGTTTGAATTTTTTCAATATATCTGACTGATTTTTGGGAAAACGTAGGACTATCACTACACTAGCTCAAATCGATTACGAAAAATTCATTCGTTTCAATACAAGTTAAATAAAATGATAAAAACCTTTAAATTTATTAATTATTTATAAATTTATAAATAAATACGTAATTTAAAAATACTTTACATTTGAGATGTTATCTAGAAATTATTTGAAGAATAAATCTTTCAAAGTCAGACTTTCACTTTGTGGTGACATTATTAATAAATAAATATATGTGTATTATTTGTCAACTTTAGATTTAAGCTCAATCTGAGAAAAGGAACATTGTTCCCGAAACATGTAAAAAATCAATAAAAAGTGGTGTAAACAAAATTATAATAGATTTATTTTTTTATCTATAAAGTTGAAAATAGATCAACTAGTTGACGAATTCAACTAGTTGATCGTCTCGTCGATGGACGGACGTGGACGACCCATCCCTACTTTAAAATATAGAGGTCTCGTTATAACCTGCGAAATCTACGTATACTACTATTTCATGAGAAAAGACTACAGATGTTTCTAGTACAGTCCCTTCAAATAAACGAAAGGTTTTCGGATTTGGAAGATATATAGATGTTTCATAAATTTGATATATATGGATGTTCTTACGATGGAATTGGTGAACGTTACATTCTGTAGAGTGATCACTTAAGCCAGCTCACGCAGTTCGCAAACCCTGGGACGTCGTTTAAAAAGACTTCCGTATAAATTGTTCCGTCTCTATGAGACTTCTTTAATTTATTTAATTTAAAATGAATTATAGAGAATGAGTCAGTCACCAATGCCACCAGATGGCGCAAATAATGATTATTTTCTATGTTAAAATATTCGTTACTGACACTACCAAGACGCTAGATGGTGCTGTTATCACAGTCTTAACTGGCAGCTGAAATGTAGAGTGTAACAGAACAATTCATCAATACTTTACAGCCAGATTTACTGATTATGAGTCGAGAATGTTCAAGCAACCGTAATCAAAAACGCAATATCAATGTTGGCAGTTTTCTTCAATATTTCTGGCATATTTTTTGAAAACGTTTAACTATCATTACTGTAGTTATATTGATTATATAAATTCATTCGTTTCAGTAAAGATATTAGAATAAATTGTTTCCTTATTTTAAGAGTAGCTTGTTGGTCTTGTGGTTAGGACTCTCGCCTCGTGATCCAAAGGTCGCCGGTTCGAACCTCACTCCAGACCAGCAAGTTAGTCCTATTTTCATAGCACAAGCGTTTAGCTTAGTCTGAAAATAGTAAGAATCTTGATGTGACATATATTCCGTGTTCGCATCTCTATTTAAAAAAAAGTTAAATGATATTAATTTATGTAAAAAAAAAACAAATAAATAACAAAAAATTAAAAAATACATTCTCTAATCTACTCATCTTCTATTTTATAGTTGTCCTATATTTGTGAGGTATAAAAACAAAGACAGCAATATCCACAATATTTATATGCCACATATGTGATCTATTATTTGTTGTATTTATCTTTTTTTTTTTTTTTTTTTTTTAAACATTTTCTTCTTTTGTATCTACTGTTTACATACTGTATTTTCTTATGAATTTTTGTATTTATATAGTTAATATTATTTCTATTTTTGTATTATTCCTATGTACTGAAGTAGCTAGGCTTCTTTGTTTTTTACATAATGTAAAAGCACAAATCAGGGCGTATATTATTAAGAAATAAATCTATATCAATATATTAAAGACGTAAGGTTTGTAAGTTATGATGTAAGAGGTAATCTCCGAAACTACTTTTACTTTTACTAAAATTCTTTCACCAATATTTAGAATGGATCTTCAGAGTGGACATAGGCTATATATACATATATCCCGTTAAAATAAAAAGGATTTTCGTGGAGACCAATTTTGCAACGTAATTCAATGCAATGCAACAAAATGCAACATAATAAGTAGACGAAAAAACGGTCGAGTGCTGTTTAATGCGTTTCTTACAAACGCTGCCTTAACGGTAAGAGATATATGAATGCTTTCTATAGGAAAGTTGTAGAGCTTAAAAAGGACTGTAAAAAAGTCTGCAACAACATAATCTATATGGTAAGATTAATTCACAAATTGATAAAATATGAATAAAATATATTTTTAAAATTAATTTTAATCTGTCGGGGGTAATTAAAGTTGGTAATATTAAATTCTTATCAAAATAAATTTACTTATCTTTAGGGAAATTTTATGTAGATAATAATTGCCACTTACACAAAATTATTTGGAAGAGTAGTTAAGATTAAATTGATTTTTCCCTTATACTCTTATTGTCTATAACTGAATTCTACGCGGGAGAAGCTGCGGGTACAGCTAGTAAATGATAAAATGAAAACCTTACAGATATTGAAAAATTAATTTTTCTTTAAATAAAATAACTTTTTATTTTACACCATTTTATTGAGTTTAAACCAACTAGTTTCGACTCACAACTGAGTCTTCATCAGGGTTCAGATATTAATTAAATAAAAACAGAATTACGAACAATTAAGAAAACATTAAGGGAAGAAAGAGACAGAAGGTCAACTGTGGTGGGGGTTGGGTGAAAGAGAGTGGGTATGGGTAGGTGTAGTTAATTGGAAGGGGAATATATCTAGAATTGGACTCCGCGATAAATCTAGTTGCTTATTAAGTAAATATTTTTTTTTTCTAAAGCTTCTAAATTATTGAGACGAATACCTATGTCATTTCTATGAAGTACATCTATACCCGAAGATTGGTCAAATGCGTGGTTTTTTTCTATTAAATGAATTGCAAATTCTGAATAGCCTATTTATATATCTAGCTGTTTTTCCTATGTAAAATGCAGGGCAATCGTTGCACCTGAGTTTATAAATCCCTGAATAGCTTAGTTTATGTTCTTTATCTTTAGAATTTATCAAAAGTCTACCTAAGTTGTTATTTGTGTAAAAAGCGGCTTTAAATTCAGGTGGAAATTTTAAAACGCTCAATTATGACAGATTATTAATAAATAAAATTCGACGCCAGCCGTGGTTTTGATTAATTAAAACGATATTATTGAGGACTATTATTATAAATAAATTTTTTGGTATTATTTAGACGTAATTTTTTCGCGAGGATTCTATCAATTTCGATTTTACATAGGAAAAACAGCTAGAAATATAAATACAAGAGTCATTGAACATAAAAGATGTTTAAATAGTGTAGGCTTTTTATTTAGTTAATATCTGAACCCTGATGAAGACTCAGTTGTGAGTCGAAACTAATTGGTTTAAACTCAATAAAGTGGTGGAAAAAAATGTTATTTTATTTAAAGAAAAATTAATTTTTCATGTCATGGTTCCTTGAAAATTTTCGACTCATAATCAAGGCAGGAATCCCCCTGTAAAGTATTGTGGACTAGCTCTGTTACACCCTGTATCAATGGACGATTATAATATTCCTCCAAGCACACCTGGTGGTAGAGGGTTATCGCAGCAACAGAAGGCGATGTGATTCGCTTCGCGCAGGTATGAATAAAGTTTTCACTTTAATACGCCATCCTGCCGCGTAACTTGATTAGTTTTGATTCATTACTGGGCGCCGTTTATTGCAAATTTCATCGTCCTGGTCGGTGCGCGCGCGCGGCGCGGCTGGTGCGCGACACGCGAAATGGCAAAACTATTTACAATAATTAAAAAATAAATATATTAATTTTAATTGGTTACATGAAAACAATGTGACTGTAAATGATGTTAAGTTTTTACCCAGTAATTTATAATTTTTATTTTGCCTCATTTTATTGTCTCTGCAGTGTATGTAATTATGTAACCCGTCAAAAAAGATGGAACATTGGTTTGCGTCTTTGCTAAGTCCTATATGTAGTGTATTTCTGACGGGTCATGTACATGCGGAGGTGGCAAAGTCGCTAGGTTGCCACTTTCGGGTTTGCTTGCCCTGGGTTGCAGCCCCGTATCCAGCCGTTTAATTTCTTTTTTTTAGCCACGAATTCAAAAGACATTACGGACGTTACACGGATTTACGGACAGACAACAAAATTATTATATTTAGATGTATCATTGTACTTGTATTTTGTTTAATCTACATATATTAATAAATAATGTTTCTCACATCATAATGCACCTGGACAGTGGAAAGGTTTTGTGTGGTCGCCTCGCCACGCCGCTTACACACACTTGAGTGTCAGCGGCGAATGACCGCTTTAGCATTAAAATAATGCCAAACTGGGTGGCGAAAGTGCAGGGCTGATATGGGAGCTATTGCTCATAAAACAGCCTGGGGTATGCGGTGGGTAATCTTCACTAAAGTTACGCAATCTTTACAGAAAAGTAAACAAAAAAATATACACTTCACTTTATACTGCACACCTATTGTTTTTATTAAAATTGTTTATTTTATTTATATTTTTCGTTGGGTTTGAAGTTTTAATATTTTATTTTGTTTTGTCATTCAACAGGGAGACATAATTGCTTGGTAGGACAAAATACAGAAAAAAAGTTAAATGTCTCCCACAATTAAAGGATGAGACAGAAAATACATAATTATAGACAAGTCAATTCGATATGAATGATAGGTCAAACAATTTTACAGTTTCATTTAAGTTCCTAATTTAACTTTACCATAAACATAAAAGTGTTCGTAATGTATATAATGCACATGCTCAGGGAGGGGGACGAGTTTTTAGTATGTGCCTCACCATAAATATGACGATACTCTTCATATTTAGTATTAAAAATGTCTATTAAATTCAAGAGGTGACTATAATCTGAGCTCATGCGTGGGATGGGAGAAGATTTTCTATTATTGGTATGATAAGTTGGAAGGGAAAAGAGGTACTTCTGTCTGGTAGGTCGGAGTGGGACGTGAAAAGATATCAAGCTGGTGATTTCAGGAGAATCAATAAGGTTATGAATTATTTGGAAAAGGAAGAATTGATCTGACATTGTATCCATTGATATTCATCTACATCAGTCATATATTTAGAAAAAACTTTTTGGTCAATTACACGAAACCCTAATTTTACAAGAGTTAGTACAATGTGTGTGTAGGTTAGGTAGTAATTCAAGAAGGTAAGTAGGTGGGTGGGTATGGGTGTATAGGTATGGGTGTAAGGGTATGGATGTGGGTGTGTGGATGTATGGGTGTGAGTGTGTGTGTGTGTTATACCTTGCCTAGTGCTCCAAAAAGGGATGTGAAAATTAGCTGCCTTAGATCTAGACTATTAAAATAATTATTAACAATTTTAAAGAGCAGTAAAATATCTGCCTTTTTACTATTGTTAGATAATTTAATCAAATTTTAATTTTAAACAGTTTATGTTTGGGTAATTTGTAATTTAAAATTAATAAATATCAAAAACTCTCCCGGTATCCCGGTGGTAACTAAATATTTTTTCGATACGTTGATTTATTCCGTACATTTTTCTATTTGTTTTAATTGATTTTTTCAATCATGTCGCACGTCTAGTCGGTCATGACCGCGGCGCGCGTCCGTGTTCTCACCGCGGGCCGCAGGAGTGCTGCCCCCTCCCGGACACCGAAGGGGCGGGAAGCCGGGTAACGGCTCACTTATCTTATGGTGATTTAAATTATTCCATTGGTTTATTAAAATCGTGGCGAGTCCAAACCGAATGCGTTACAGTGGAGCTGGTTCAAAAACTGTACATAAATGTTTCGAATGAAAAAAAAAAAAATTGACGATGGTTAGAATATAACTGTAAGATCCTTACTTGTTATCAGGAGAGTCTAAAACAACGGTATCCGCGCATTATCGAAGTACTAGGCTATTCTCATAATCACTTGAAATATGGAGACAAAACATTCCCAGGACAGTTTTATAAGCGAAAGCTCCCATATCATGTGAATCAGTGCGAACCTATGTGATATATTCTAGTGACAATTAGATAGTGCGAATTTAAGAACTGTGTTCCGATTAAATTCGTGTCCAGTGACTTTGTATAATAAATCAATTAAAAAATGTTTTAAGTGTTTCATTTGTCTCCCACAGCCACGATCCCGTGACAATATAAAATTGCCGTTTTATATAGAAAAATTAAAAAAAATTTTATATGAAAAGAATAAATGTAATTAATCGAAACATTGGTCATTTTCGTCGACGCACTTTTGCCATTTTAATTGACGTTAATTGATGCTGTAGAAATCCTGGGAACGGGAATTGATGAATTCTTTAAAAGCGTTTTTCATCGCCCCATCAGAGTTGAATTTTTTGCCTTGTGAAAAGTTGTCCAAATTCCGTAAAAAATGGAATGTAGTTGCTGTTAGGTCCGGCGAGTAAGGTGGGTAACATAGAGTTTCCAGTCGAAGCTCCTGTAATGTTCAGATGTCCCGTTATGCAGTATATGAACGAGAAATCGTGGAGAAGTATTGGACTAGAGCAATTGACTAGTCTTGGTTGTTTAATATCAAGTTTGTCCATTATCGTTTTCATTTGAGTACTGAAAATGAATAAAGCGGAAATGTCAGAATGTTCATTTTAAGAAACAAGGTAAAAAGGGAGTGTAGTTTTTTGCTCTTTATGTGCTATTTAAACACACCTTTTCATTAATATTTTCCACGCGACTATAAGCCGATACCTCACGTGAGATAGTGATAATACTAAAAGTTATAAAATACTCACGTCATTTAGAGCCTTATTTATAAAAAAAAAAGTAAGTGGCACCTTGAAATTGACAGAATTGAATAGAGATAGCTAAGCGGAATTGGGTAGAAGAGACTGGGAAAGACGATTTAAAAAGGCCAGCTACGATTCTATAACATTTTCTAAAGGCAGCGGATAACGAACAGCGACCTCAAATCAACGAAAGCGAAGATTGAAGATGGTTATGCAGTAGCGCAAATTTAGCAATATGCCACCGTCAATTATTCTTATTTTTTATTTTCATGGCCATGTATTCTTAAAATCAATATATAAATAAACCCGTGTTACCCTACCCGCCAAGTTTTCTCCACAACCAGCCACAACCGCCCACCGGTGGTTATGGTGGTGGATAGCCCTTGGTGTCACATCGAAAATGTACGAGTTTGGTGAGGGTGGCTGTGCGTGGGTGGGAGCGAGTGACAAAAATGTGCATCCTAGCACATTGATTTGTCATGGGAAGGCCGCAAATGCTTCAGAATGTTTCAAAATCGGCGCGCCGACTGTGTCGCTGAGTCTAGAAGGTTACTAAAAAACTGGCTCTAGAAAGTTCTGGAAGAAGAAGGTTCTAGAAAATTTCCGAAAGTTCTATAAGGTTCCACACTGAGCGGCAGAATGTGTCGGTGTGTCTAGAAGGTTCCTGTACATTCAATAAATTTCTTGAAAGTTCTGGAAGGAGAAGGTTCGCGAAAGTTCTATGACGATCCAAACAGTGTACTAAAAATCTACGCGTGCGAAGCCGCGCGGGCACAGCTAGTAATTTATATAATTATATTATAAATATCCTGGCCGCTGGACGCAAAGTTGAAGAAGCCTTCGGGAGCTTTGTGCCGGCCGGGGTTAATTAAAACATTAAGGAAATCTTATATCGATGAAGCCATAAATAAAGCGTTTTGACAAATTAATTTCAGTTGGCGTCCGCTTTTATTAGCGCTCGTTCCGCCTCCGAGATATGAGTGATGATGATGAGCTGGCAGAACCAATTATTCTTCAAACTGGTCGCCGCCTAAAGCTTTATCATCTAACTCCGCTCCCATGGCGAAAATTTTGCTCTCTGTGCTGGCTACAACTTGTTTCTCTGCAATACATACCTACTACTCTCTTCTCTGTCTTTGTTGTTTTCAACCAACTTTGGCGTTTATTCTTTGTCCATGTTAATTGTTATTGAATTGCTGCAAAAGGTTTTGCGTTTTTTTTTTATTATGCACGCTTCTAGCGAAATTCAATTCAATTTTTATTTTTAATATAACATTTACATTACAAACACAAAATTTAATTCATAAATGTTTTAAATAAGTTAGAATTATATAAGCATATATAAAAAAGCAAATATTAAACATTATAAAATCATTCACATCAAAGGTGTAGGAGAATCCTGCTTCGGAATACCTTCTCAGAGACACGGAACAGATCGATATCCAGAATAATATTGTTCAGCATAGCAGTAGCTCTTCCAACAGGCATAATTATTGGCAGGTTGGTCGTGTATATTAAAATTTGAAACAATCTATGCTGACGCTGTCGTAGGTAATTATCGGGAACATACAAACCAATGCTCCGCATAATTTCAGGATTATCGATCATACCGCGCAACAATCGATAAAAATGCGTAATCAGATACACATTCCTTCTAGTCTCTAAATTGTTGTAGCCAAGCATATCCTGGAGGAACTCGGTTGGGTAAAGACAAGGATAATGCCCGTACTCTCTCATGTAGAGTCTCAACCATATAGTAGTACTTATGCTTTGCATAATGAGATAAACAACTAAAAGTAGATGAGTCAACGGCGATTATTGAAGTCATTGTTGAATACATGACCAACTCGTCGCGGAAACTAAGAATGGACAAGAGTGATATAAAGTGATCATGTCTTCAGTAACGTATTCGTTGGTTTAATGGATCACCAACTTAGCGAAGTGAAGAAGACCGACTAAGCACCTAGAGACAGTGAAGAGGTTTCATGTGGTCGCCTCGCCGCGCCACTCAGACTCAGTTGAGTATCAGGGATCCCGGGGAGAATGACCAAAATAATGCCAAATTTGGTGGCGAAAGTGCAGGGCTGATATGGGAGCTACTGCTCATAATACGGCCATGGGTTAGCGGTGGATTCTCTTCACTGGACCATATTAGTTTTTAAAATAATAACAATATCAATGTGATACGTATTCCGTGTATGCACTTCTATTTACAAAGAAAGTACATATCCGTTTTGAAATCAAAAACTTTGATATAAATTGCTTTTAATTAACAGAGATCGATGGAGACAAATTCTTGAGGAGACCATGATCCATTAGTGGTTGCAGATAAAAAAAATATAAATAAAGGCGTTCCAGAAAATGACATACTAGAAAACAATTTTTTTTAAATACCTAGGTATTTTAAATTTTTGGTAATTGTTTACAGATTATTAACTTACATTTTCAAAAATTATGAATATCAAGAATTCGCTAAGAAGAAGAAATTGTTCCACTTAGTCGGCTTTATATGACTGGACATGTATATGTATGTACAAGTGACAATTTTTTTTATAATATCCCAAAGATGTTTAATTAATTAAAATATATTTTTTAATCGTTCAGTTTATTTTCTTACCTTTTATGTTCTAAAAGAGACTGTGTTTTAAAAAATATTTTATTTTCTGTGTTGTTTTTCAACTCATTTTATATAGATCAAAACTCGTAAATTTAAACTTTTTAATAATTTGAAAGAAAGTATATTATTCTTTTAAAATAAATATGAAAAAAATACGGATTTCAGCTATTTAATCAAGGCACTTCGTATTATAAATACATAGCATCTTGATTAAATACCCGAAATCAGGAATATTTACAAGATTCGATTTTTTTTTCTTCTTCAAATGTAGCAAATTTATTTTGTGGTAACATAATTACAATTGATATAAATTAACTTTGTTAAAACCACTTATTTATTGAAAAAAAATCAACATGTTTCGAAGCCAATGGCTTCTTCGTCAGGATTGTTCAGGATCCTGACGAAGAAGCCATTGATTAAATTTTTTTTTAAGAAGAGTAGATATTTCGCTTGGTATCTAATCACGTCAAATTAATCTGCACGTTGGTAACACTGCGATCGCTGGTATTTAATCGCTGGCTAATTCGCGTCGGCCACACGTCAAAACTGCACGATCCGCCGCGGCATTGACCCCGCTTTTTGAAATTTCTAGATTATTCTATACATTTCTAGTGCTTACGAGAATATTTCTATCGCTTTAAGACTATACCAGACGTAAGTAGATGATTCAAGAGTGTTATGGAGTGTTACAGAGATTTAGGTAGACTTCGATAGTGCGCAATCTAATCCGGATTCTATCACCCACAGTAACATTATAATTTTAAGTCCATAAAATGGTTTGTTTTAATTTTAATGTTGTAAAATTATGGGATACTTTTTTTTTTGTTTATTGTTCAAGGCTTTTCAACAAACTTCCCACGGTGTATCTCTCCAATACCGGCAATTTGAAGACATGAATTATTGATTTCGTTTTTTGCCGCTTCTCCCAGCAAAATGGAATTGTGTAATTAAGAATAGTCGAGAAATATTATCGTTTCGTTAATACCAGGCGCAATCCAATGGTCAGATACAAACGTCACAGAAATATTTTTGATGTGTAAAATTGTTAACTGATTTAATTTTGTACTGAAATTTTATTTTTGCCCAGTGAAAAAGAAATAAAAGTAGTTTGAAACAAAGCTATGAGAATAATATTAAGAAGAAATATATATGCTCGAATCATAACGTTGAAATTATTCAGTATGATAACCTTAAAAATAGTAATAAGTTTTTCAGTGTGCAGTTTTCTGGGATATTCTGCCGTGTATTTTACAATAGAAGAATAAACACTCGGTGAAATAAAAAAAACCAATTTCAGTTTTTATTTTATTTTCTAATATTGACTTGCTAATTATATATAGGTATTAATTTTAGGTTTTCTTTGTTTATTCATTTTGTTAAGTAATCCCGGTGACATCGTCGAACTGTCGGCTTACGTCATGTTTGTTACTACCAGATCAAACATAATAATTTCGTTGTCTGTCTGTATGTCCGTCCGTCCGTCGTAAAGTCCGTGAATTGCTGGAATTAAAACTTTAGGTAATTAAAGTGTGACAGGCAAACAGCGAGCGCCTTATGTTGCGCGGTCACGCAAGGAATGTCGTTATTAATATTTCTATTATTATTACGGCTAGTAAATATAGACCCATCTTTTACCTTAGCCAACTTTTAAGGTAGAATTCGGCAAGATTGAATTAAAATCATGGAAAATAAAATACCGCACATGATGCATAGTATTATGTAGACCATTTAATACAATAAAATCAAAATGACCTATTATATATAGTCAGAATATTTTGAGTATGTCCAAATATTTCAAAAACAAAAAAAAAGATTTTATCCCCAAGGGGACATCATTAATCAGAATATATTATAGACGTCTCATAGATACGAAGCTATTTTTTATTTGGGAAAGTAGGTATTGATGTCTTTTTGGATGTTTATATAACTTACAACCTTTCGGTAACTGAGACGGGTACTAAGAAAGAAAAATATTAGAACAGTCTTTGGAACGGACCGCAAAATTGGGGATATATTATCTAAACCAGTAGACAGACCGCCAAACGAACACATGGGAGTATATTCTATCCCATGCAAAGATTGCCCACAAACGATTTCGAAAATGCACGGACAATTGCAAAACTATCGAATAACACACACCGTATACTCAGAGAGGCCCTAGAAATTCACAAACACGATTTATCCATGAACACAAGAGACGATGCCAAGAGATTACCTGCTACATATCGTACAGTGATTAACAAAACAAAATATAAAAATGAATCAAATGTAGAAAATAAAAATAAAAATATTAAACGAAATGTCCACAACCCTAGCACGGGTAAAACCAACAATTATAATAGAACAATCAGTCCAACGCCCCCCCCCACCGCGCCACCAATCAGAAAAGAGAAAGTAATTAGCCCGCCCCCGCGTTCGCCACCATTACCACCACCCCTACGGCGAAGTCAGAGAAATCGAATAGTTATCTCTAAACTGTCAGAGAGACCAGCTTGAGAATGGTTATTCCAGTGTAACCGAAATATAGCGCAAAAATAAAACATTTTTACAAATCCGCGAAGTTCCCGAAAAACAACCTTTCATATAATGCATATATATATATATATATATATATATATATTATATATATATTATATATATATATATATATATTATTACGTGGAGAATCCTTCTGTAGATCTTTCTACGGGGTACTCGTTTTTTGACCGCGCCTCTTGGCGGATTGAGAAAAATATTTACAGCGACTCGGCGTGGATGTTGATATATGAGTTTTTACGTCATATCCAATCAAAAGCGTTTTATGCGAATTGACGGGGGCCCTGGAATCCGCGCTGCCAGGAAAAGTTGGCAATGGTCGGGCTCTGGGCGGGGAGCGCTATGGGGGCACCTCGCATTCCTCGCGCAAATCAGCAGAATTAAACAAGCCGCTCCATCGGAACTGGTTCCATATCTGCGGTTATTTACAATAATTATTGGACAAATGATTTAACAATCATCTTTAGCCGGAGAGGATGACAAGATGATTGCCGGCTGCCAACGAAAAATAATAACTGGTTGGTCGATGCTGTCGTTTTTTTACTCCCTTTATATTAACTCATGGCGTCTGCTTGCTTGACGAAAAAACTTTGGATCGATTTTTAACCCTTTTCCCGTGATCCAATCGAGCTGAAACTTGGCAAGCAGACTCGTGGCGACGATCAAGAATATCTATCAAATTTTCGTTAATAAAAATTAATAATTATAGTATAATTTTGGATTTTTAGAAAATTTAATGCTTTTTTCAAATTGGAATCATTACAAAAGTTTGATTGCTAGCAACGGCGGCCCGATAACGTCGCGAAATATTTTCTAAGTTTGAATTACTCCGTCGGTATACATAAAAGGTACTTAACTACGAATTTCGAAAATCTAAATTAACTGACAAATGTCTTTAGAATTTAATCTTCAAAGCATGAAGTGTCTTATCAAAGCTCAAAACATCTGACATTTTATAAATATATTAAATTTCTGTAAGTTTAGTGTTATGTTATATGTTTTAATTCGTCTTTAATTATAGTTATATTTTACAAAGAACGGCAGTATAATAAAAACTTGGTTTTTATGGGTTAGTTTTTTATTATTTCATATATAATCAACAGTCTTCTTAGACGATATTCCTTGAGTAGGTATGTTCAAAATTTTCAAGAACACAAATAGTACTGGATATTCTTCCCCTGAGGGGTCGTCATTAATCAAGATATATTATATAAGGGGTGTAACAGAGCTAGTCCACAATACTTAACAGGTGGAATCCTGCCTTTATTATGATCTAAAATGTTCAAGCAACCATGACCTAATAATATATCAACAATATTTAAGGATGTTCTTAGGTTTTCACGGCCACTCAGAATCTTCAAGATTGTGTTTACTGGGGTATTATGCCGTGTTGTTACGACCTTTCGGGCCGACGTTTCGGATCCCATTGCAGGGTCCATCATCAGGGCTGATGTGTTATTGTGATACTTAACCACAACACCAACACTCACAATAACACATCAGCCCTGATGATGGACCCTGCAATGGGATCCGAAACGTCAGCCCGAAAGGTCGTAACAACACGGCATAATACCCCAGTAAACACAAACTTGAAAATATTTAAGGAGATAAGCGATAACAAAATTTGCATTTTTTTTGCAATATACTTATTTTTTGCAAAACGTTGGACCATCATTACAAAATTCCCTCGATTATTTTTATATTTTTATTAATATTTAAGTTTACATAATATTTAACATACATGATACACATTATTTATGGATTTTTTAATTTTTTTTACAGTCCCGTGAAAGTATAAATTTGTGTATGGAACCGGAGAGTATCACAAGCGTGATAGATAACTGTTTTTTTTAAATAATATATAATATGCAAAGAAATGTATATAGAAATATTTAAAGATAAGAATGTAAAGTTAATTTTACAATATTTAAAAGGAAGCATGTTAATATCACAAATCTCATCACTCAATTGTTCGATGATTTAACGCACTTTTTCAAATTTGCGTAATGTTGTATAGTTCTAATATTCGCTGGTAGATCATTGAAATATTTAATTCCTAGGAATCTGTAGTGGTGTTGCATGGCTGTTTTACTGTATCTAGGTATATTTAGGGTTCCAATCATGTGCGCTCGTTTGGTACGTCTATTTTGATCTTTATCTGTATTTTTTTGACTGATAATTTATTTGTGTATTTCTAATATTGAGTTGGTTTTATATATGCTGTCTTTTGGGACTTTGAATTTAATAAACAGTAATTCCGTAGGATATGTTCAAGTTTTCTATAAAATTATTTTTAAGATTCTTTTTTTGTGTCTTATTTTTAATGTCTGCAGAATGGTTTTATACGTTTCTCCATAGACAATTATTCCATATTGAAGTTTTCAGTTCAATTTCGAGTTCAATTTTTCCCTGTAGAAAACCCAACCAGAGAAAAAATCAAGGATTTTTTATTCCAACAAGAGAAGCTCGATTGTTGCGCGGTATGACCGATAATACTGAAATTATGCGAAGCATTGGTTTGTATGTTCCTGATAATTAATTACCTAAGACATCTTCAGCATAGATTGTTTCACATTCCAATATACAGGACCAACCTGCCGATGGTTATGCCTGTTGGAAGAGCTACCTACAGCTATGCTGAACAAAGTCGCTTTGGGTATTGATATATTTCATGTGTCTTAAGGGGTTTTCCGAAGCAGGATTCTCCTACACCTTTGACCAGATTGTACATGTCATTTTTAATTGATTAAATATTATTATTTGAATATATTTTAATATTTCCTTATAAATGTATATAGTAATCATCATACAACTATTATTCGAGTCACTATTTTGAAAGCTAGGTATCAATATTAGTCACTAGTTACTAGTTTATATTGTTTTTATTGAGTTTTAGTCGTGTGTAAATAATTACACATGTCTAACTTCTCATCTCCCGAACCTAAGTACAGGTATATGTATATACCTCTATAGGATTTAATATACCTATAATGTATGTAATATATATTATATTTTGTATATTTTCTTTTGGGATTTAATAAATAAAATAAAATTGAATATCAACTTTGTAATGTACAAATTATTGAATAAATAAATTGAAATTGAAAAAAAAGTGGAATGAATGAATATTTCATGAAATTTTTGGCAGATTTGATGTAGATAAACGAATCAAATTTAACTCCCTCCCTTCCTCCCTCCGTCAGCTATAATTTTTAGATACATACGTCACACACGAACAACTAACAAACATCTAACGTCAAGCATTGAAAGCCACCAAAAATGATCTTTTAGTACGTAGTGGAAATAACGATGCACAAAAATATGACATTCTAAACTCAAAAACGTTTTTTTTGAAAGGCAATAAAAAGTCATATACTCGGAGTGCGATTTGGCGGATAGGGTTCCTCACAAAAAAGCCGATAAGTATGGAATAAAACTATTACAATTATTACCATTTCATCTTTTATTTGCACATGAATAGGACACATCGTAGTCTTCACGACTTCAGAACATTCCAGAATGTTGCACGTTTGCCTCGGGGCCCGGTTATAATTTCTCCGCATCTCAAACTTTTACGACGAATACGAGAACACGCACTTTTTTACGCGTGGGATCCGCGCTGAGTCAACATTTTAATTAGCGATGCAACGAATGATTTAATGAGCGGCGGTGATTTAAAGCCCGCCACCTGCAGCACCTTATGCGGGCTTCTTCTAACTGTGCGGCAGGTAAAAAATGCAGGATTAAGAAAGTAACTACAAATTGCTGCCGCGTCAGATCGCCGAGAATTACTGCTCTCTTGCAGCCGGGATGTGGACCAGTTAACCGTCTGCGCGCGGCGACATAATCTAGCGCTTTTTTGCAAATTTAAAAAAATTCCAACAAAAAAAAAATTGTCAGTTCTAAACAAGTAAATTAAAAAAATTTGAAGCCATGCATTCTTCACATACATACGTAACCAATTTCTAAACATCACCCATGAAGTATCCAAACATTAAACACTTTGTTTTAACGTTTAAAACAACTTTTTGAAGTTCTTAGCAACCAAATCATCTAAAAATGATTTAATTATGTATATTCATCTACTTTACATACATGTTGAAAGTTTCAGAGCTCTAGCTACTAAGGAAGTTGGTAAAAAATCAATTATAAGATAACACCATGACAAACAGACAAAGAGAGTTAAAAAAAAGTTAAAAATGACTAAATCCTTTATTTTTTTAAAAGAAACGAGATGTATAGATTATTTAGAAATTTAGATATTCTTTAAAGTATAAATATTATACGCACATAATATACAAGAAGAAATTTATAAAAAATTATATTTTCTTTCATCATTTTTATTTTTTGTCTAGGCAAGTATATTTTTAACGTTTAATTTATAAATTAGAATGTATGCCCGTAGAACTTAATAATAATATTTATTAAAATTTAATTTATTTTAAATTTAGCTAAAAATAAATATGGAATTCTACAAATTAAACACAAAAACCATAAAAAAAAAAAAAAAATAGAATGTATGCACCTATGGTTGGAAGTGTGTCAAACTCGAAAGCACACGCATGGTGGCGTACAATATTTATTATAATTGTTCAGAAAACGATTCATATATTGTGCAATTTTTCCATTGTCAGTTTAAAAAAATAACAAAATTGTATGAAAAGCAGCAGAGAAAGGGCAATCGCAGATACTAGTAGAGCTAATAGCCAAATTCAGACACCAAACAGCTTTATTAAGTTATCTTTTATTTATATAAATAATAAGAAAATACTTGGTTTTCACCACTTATTCGATTAAAATACTCTTTTTTATTTAAATTTTGTTATTGTCTATTTTTAGTATACGTTGTATTCTGATGAAGGGACTGATCGGCCCAGAAACGTATTGGTATTTTTAACAAATAAGTGGTAACGTATATTTTTATTAATTATATTATTAATGTCACCACAAAATATTTTTTCTAGTATTAAGGGAGTATCTTTTATTCAATTATAAATACCTAATATTATCATTTACTAATATTTCTTCTCTGGTTTTAGTGAAAAATTGTCATTATTTGAATATTTTGCCACTGATTTTTCTATCAATTATTTCAAAAACAGGCACAAAGACACTCTGAAGACAAATCTGAGCAGATGAGGGATAGATCCTGAAAACTGTGAAGTCGCAGCCCATGACCGGGTACAATGGCGTCAAAAGTACACTGCACCTGGGAAACAAGCAAACGGAATAGAGCTGATGTAATATCTGCGAAAAGAAGAAAGAGAAAAGAAAAGGTGGAGGATCCATCTCCCAGAACCTACCTGCTTATAGGATGCACGTGCACAACTTGTGGAAGATTGTGTGGTTAAAGAATAGGGCTCCTCAGCTACGCTCGGACGCACAGCCGATTAAACATGATAGACGTCATCTTCGTATTTATTTATTATGTAAATATTTGTATACATCTTATTACAATGGCGGGTTTATTGCCAGTTGGAAATTTCTTCCAGCTAACCATACTATTGAGTACCAAATAATACTTTGAACAATCTATGTTCCTCTGTGTTGTCCCACCTTAATCCGCTCCCCTACCCCTTACCAGGAGACCGTCGGCAAAGCAGTTCTCTCTTCTCGTCGTTGGGCAAAACGAGTGTGTAATTGTCGCCGCTTATAAAAGTTTTCGGAACTCTAGAGTGTAACTTTATTTACGATTATGTGTTTGGAACGAGGAAACAATAATAAATAAAGTCCACAAGAACCAGGAAGCGACTGGAGACTGGGAGAATCATCGGCATCCGGTGAGTAATTTCATCCTACTTCCCTTTCATCTCAACGCATAGCTGCGTTCGCAGTGTTCGCACCACACACAATTTAGTGGAACAATTGGAAAGTATTTCCGGTATACAATGTTACAGTGACAAAACTAGCTCCATGATAATGAGACGAGTAGGAGATGGATGGGGACAAGAAAGGGTTAAAATAAGTTTAGGCACAGGTTAAATTGCCTGTATCTGCTTTTAAATAGTTGTTTGCATATTTTTTTATTTAGTTGTAAAAAGAACACATTTTTACATCTAGTAATTAAAACATAAATTAACATAACACTTAAACACAAATATTCCAAAAATATATCAACATAAATAATCATAAATAGAAACACATTTTTACACCTGGCACAAAGTAAAGAAATTAAAAAAAAACAACACACTTTTCATATATTTTGCATTTAAACTACGAGAAGTAGTGAGACTATTTATTTCTTTCACGTTTGCTTGCAGTTTTCATTGAACAATTTAAGACCTTTATAGTACAAACTATTTTTTGGTCCTGAAAGTTTGGTTTGTGGAAGCCTAAATAAAATCCCCCCTACTACGTAGGATAAGTGTGGACCTCGAAATTGTATTTCATATTTTTATATATGTATATTGGACTAATCGGTTTTTTATTTTATGTTTCAAGACTAGGACATTTTGTATCATTTATTGCCAAATTGTCATTACCTTTAGTTGCTTTACCATATCGCTAATTCTTGTATATTTGTTACATCTTAAGTCATGGGTATGTTTTGATTTTTTTTCATTTTTTTGTATGTGATGAAGTGGTATCTGCACGTAGATGATTCCACACTTCGAAATGAGGGTCCGCCGAGAACGACATTGCTCTGTGTACGAGCGTATCGGAAGAGGCGTGATCATTCACAACACCCATCTTGCACAAACTTGTGACATCCCTAGAAAATGATTAAAGATGTGCATCGCGTTTACTCTAAAAGTAACAAAGTGGGGTTTACATTATTCGAAGTATTTTACGCCTTAAATTGCTAATGAAGGTAATGTCTATCTTACCTCCGAGCTAATAGAGTAATAATCCTAAAACGGCTTAAATATAAAAAATGAAGTTTTGCAATTAATGAAAAAGTAAAAAATATTATTATTTTTAAATAAATAAAAATAACTTAGTTAAACACCACTTATATTTATTTTCAAATCCAACACGGTTTCGCTACGACCGTAGCTTCTTTAGGGTGAATCTTAACTGCCTAAACATTAAAAAATGATGTGCTTATATACAAGTGTGAAAGGTGAAAGGACGGAGTGGGGGGTGGGATTTCGCAGGGAATATTACTATTAGGAGGCAACATATTTAAAAGTGGACTAAAAGATAAAATTTGATTATTAATGATTTTATGATTCATATTAATGGCTTTTCTTATCTCTAATGCCCCTAAATTATCTAGTGGATTACCTATTCCGTTTTTGTGAATAATATTAACTCCCGAACCATTATTGAACGTGTGGTCTTCTTCAATTAAATGGTTGACAAATTCTGAGAACCCACTACTTTTTAAACAACGCAAGTGCTCTTTTACATTACGCGATGTCTTCCCTATATAAAACGAGGGGCAATCGTTGCATTTCAATGAATATACATCAGAATGGCTAAATTTATCATTGTTATCTTTACAATTGACTATAAATTTGATAGAAACGGAATAGGTTCCCTCTTAATAGTAATATTCCCTGCGAGATCCCACCCCCTATCCCCACTATTGGCACTCCGTCCTTTTACCTTTAACACTAGTATATAAGCAGATAATTGTTTAGGCAGTTAAGATTCTCCCTGAAGAAGCTACGGTTGTGGCGAAACCGTGTTGGATTTGAAAATAAATATACGTGGTGTTTAACAAAGACATTTTTATTTATTTAATTATAATGTCTCACCACCAAGTATTTGCTTCCTTCGAAAATTATTATTTTTCTTGACTATCGTGTTGGCAATCTTCAATTTATTTACTGCGACCCGGAATAGTTAGTTGTACAGTAGGCTGACCAAACCACTGTCTCAAGTTTTTCAGCGATGATGTTCTCCTTCTTTCAGGGCCCTGACTTCCGTCAATATTTCCCTGCCTTATGAAGTGAAAGATCTCGTACTTCTCTGAATGTCTCATCATAAGTTCGAGATATTGAAGTTTTAGTATTTTTACTGTTCTAATTACTTGCCGTGTTTCCATTCCACAAAAAATACCTTATATATTTTCATGAGATTCTAAAAATCCAAAAATCCAGAAGAATGACATGTAATCGAATGTTCCTGAGCGGACTAGAATATTCTGGAAGAAACTCATTCACACCAGAAGTTTCTAAAACTCGAAAGGTTATAAATTACATAGAAAACGTGCACAAGACAAACATATGTTTTTAGCAGCGAAAAAGTGAAACCAATAGCGACTAGTGCGAATTATAAGTGGTCAGCGGAATAATTCAAGTGTTTAATTTGTCTCCCACCGCCACTATTCCGTGACAATATAAAGCACATGACTTACAAGGTCAACGATACCTAAACGATGTATTTAAATGTAAGTAAGATGTAATAAAAAATATGTTAAAGTATTTATTGCTTTTACTTTTGGTGTTCAGCGAACTGGTTGTTACTTAAAGTCAGTGTGGAAATCGTTGCGTACACGCTATCTAATTCCAGGAAACACCAGTTTCCATATTCGGCAGTCTCGTGATGTAACCCGATTTCTCCGCAATCGAAAATCCTCCCTAAGTAGCTTTCTGTTTAAGTATCGCATTCGTGTGCCGCGGCGTAATTTGACAAATAGCCATTGAGGCGTCCAGTTGGAAAGGGTTAAATAGACCGGGCGCCATTTTGGGACGGTAAAACGGCGTTCCTTAATTAGCCATCCATTTCCGCGGAATGTTTATTGCGGCTCGGCCGCGGGAATGCCGGCTCTCCATGCTCACGCGCATTCTGCGGCCGGAAAGTGGACGATGGCCTTTTTTGCCGCGGAAGACTAAATGCGCCGCGATAATTTCCATTCATGCAAGATGGCCAATACCGGCCGGCGGCGGACGCGTATGGAGAAGGTATTCATTTCGCAGAGATTCCAGAGCAGATGCTGATGTTATGGTCAGATTCATAACAGTTTTATGGAACTACAATAGCGGTCGATGCCTATTACATGAGCACCCCAGAAATCTCAATCTTGTTTAATAGGGTTGATCGCTCAGATAGGTAAATCAAGAGAGCAGGTGATGCGATTTAAATATCTGGGAGACATCTCAATGGCCAGGTATGATCACGGTAATCTCTACAATGAAATTAGGGAGAAAACCAATAAGGCAGCAGCTATAGCTGGCTGCTTATTGGACAATATGTGGAGGAATCTAAGATATCAAGGCCAACTACAAAACCTGTATCAGTCCCATTATGACATACGGTATAGAAACTAGGGCTGAAAAGCTCTGAAATAAGAGAGATCAGAATACAGAAGACATCGTGAGATGGTATAAGAAGATATGGCGGTACTGGAGAGACCACGTGGATAGGATAAATAATACAAGAATTCCTACTCACAATATACCTACGGGACATCATATACATCATATACATGGATCATTTCAAACCTTGAGCTTCTCCCACTGTTATTAATCAATTCACGGCAACACCCGTTATACACATATCGCACTTCAAAAATTTTCATTTAATTGTATCTCTGCAATGCATCAATCCATAGTCTTAACTCCACTCCATTTTATTTACAAAATCTAAAAAAAATCTAGATCCACAAAACGTCTAACGGGTCATTTGTGAACCGGTTTATTTGTTTATTATTCCAATTATATATTATGTAATGTGTTACATTTACTTATTTATTTATTTTAATATACGGTACAGAAGAACCTTTTACATAATAATATATACAAGAAATCGAAAGAGTAGAACAGCAAAAAATTACAGAATTGACATAGTATATATAGATAGTTTTTTAAAGTTATAAAAGTAATTTAGAAAAACGAGGTGTGAAGTATATAAGATAAAACATAATTTAGAAAAAGGAGGTGTGAAATATATACATGGTTAAAAAAATAGGTATAATAATTTGTTTGTGATTGCATTATGAATTCAGGACGGCAGGGTGTAGAGCTTTTAGTAGCGAATCTTTATATTGTGCTAAACTGGAATTAAAAATATCAGAGATATGCGCATAGGTGTAACCTAGCCTATGCAGTTTGGGTACAAGAGAGTTAAAATGTGAGTTGGTCTAGTGTTGTCACAATAAAATAGTGTAGGTACTCGTGTAGCTCTTTCAGGCGCATGCAACATAAACAAACACAAACGATTAGGGGTGTCAAAATGCGAGTATTGTGTAAAATCAAATCAGATAAAACTCTCCTGCTGGATAATGGCAATAATCCAGTAAAAATTTGTAATGTTAAATGTCACATGTAGTTTGTTTGATTTATTTTTGTATTTCTATCTTAATTGTTATTTGTGTTTACCAATGTGTATCGGGTGTCGCATTTTTTTATACTTTGCGTCCGGTTTCATATCTCTTTTGTGGGAAAACTTTTGTTGGTTACGCTATGGACACCATGGACTTAATGCATTCATATTTTGTATTTCAACTGTAGCATTCCTCGTATAGATGTAATTTGTAATTCCCACTTAATGGATAATAATAATGTTCCAATTGTTATTTATCCCTGTCCCTCAGAGACGTAGAAGAGGTTTTATGCCGACGTCGCCCTTTCCTGCTCTTATTCCCATGAGTGTCAACGGGACGGTGAGCACGGCCAATTTAGCATTAAAAAAATGCCAAACATGGATGGCGAAAATGTAGGGCCGATGTGGAAACTATTGCTCATAGAATGGCTCTGGGTGTAGGTGGGTCCCTCTTCTCTATCCTTTACCCAATTTTTCAGACGAGTTTCGGGACACCTGTCATCTGTACACGCGCAATCATGGAATTGATAACTGTACAGCAGATTAGGTTTCACTTTAGGATTCAATTGGTTTAGTATGCAATACAGCCTATTCAAAAAACGTGTAATTCAAAAACTTACTAGATTTTTAATAAATTTCGTACATAATTCTTTCTGTTTCTACGGTCTCGTGATAATATATTTTTATTTTTTCAACCGGTACCATACCAAATTTCAATTAAGTATCCTTTTTGGGATTCATGAAGCGTATAAAGAGTAGGTACGTTTAATTTTTGATGTGTAACATCTTTCCTCTCGCTTTCCTGCAATCTGTGGCAGTGATTTCGTGAAAAAGGACGGAAATGCGTAAAAAGAAATAAGACGCGCGCAATTTCATTAACCAATGAGCGCGCGCGGAGCACGCGCGATGGACAAAAAATAAATTTTCAGCGAGTGCCTTCAAAGCGAAGACGCACACTACCAGCCTGTGCTTCTGATTTTGTATATATGTTACGTGGCTGGTGTCAAACATGTGGATGTTGTAAATTTGATATGTTTTGGCTTATATCTTCGAAACTATCCAACAAATACTTTTTTTTACATTAATGAAAACAACCCTTAATGATTTACATTCTCAAATATTATGTAATTATTTTTAAATATTTATTCAAAGTTTTCATACAATGTATATGATGGCACACTACCGCCATCTATGAAAAAAAAAAATAATTGACCAAACACGTTTCTAAACAAAATGCGTATGTAGATATCGGTACCTACCTAGGCAAAATTCAATAATAAATAAATGCCCATACATTTTCTTTACTTGTATTGACTAAATAATAAATATAAAGGTATTAGCTTTTTTAAATTTTGTTTAAACGCTATGCTTGCATTTAAACAAATGCTCAATTGAAATTTTTAATTGTGAGATTTACAATTAAAAATATAAGTATAGACAGTATTGATAAGTGCTGCTCAATTGTTATTTTTAATTGTGAGATGTCAAATTATACGCGACAACTGTAAGGCTCGCTCGTTTTTTTAGTAGTTGTCTGTGTTTTTTTTTTGTGATTGAGTCTGTACTTCTTGTACAGCCCATAAAGTTCGTCATCGTACCGGATTATCCACGATCCTTCATTATTAACAAGTCTGTAGATATGCGGCGAGATTCTTCTTTCGAACCATCAGCTCTGCATTCTTCACCGATGTAATCCAGAATTCACTTCCATAAGACACCGCTGTACGGAGAATCGGTAGTAAGTATTATTCCCCGCAGATATTCATTTAAAATTCCAAAATTTTTCTGTTTCTCCTTTAGCGGCCCCGTGGGACTTGGAAGTCCATAACCAGCAGTCACAATAGACCATCATCAATTTCTTGAGGTCTAGTTTGCTGGGTGATTTCTACCTGTCTACTTGTATATGTATTTTTACACTATTTTTATACAATTATATTTCTGATGTACTCAACTTAAGGGGGAGGGGGGGTAAGATTTTTAACTTTTTTTTTTTGGCATTTTATTTTTAATTTTTTAAATGAATGTATAACATCGCAAGAATATTGTGTCAAAATTTCAAGTCAATCGGAGCAAAATTGACGAAATAAAGAACATTTGAGCGATACTCAGACTGATTTTCTATACCTGCTCGGGCAGCTAAGAGACGCGCTCACCTGAGGACTACCGGACGTGCTATTTGTATTGGAAGAGTTTTGCGTAGACAAGGACAAAAAGATGCTGATGACTCTTTGCTGTGTGAACATGGCATCGACGATTATGTGTAAGTATAAAATAAGTGTTGAGTTTTATTTTGAATTTTACAGTGTGCAAAACTTTAAAGCATATTCTCCACATCTCACGTTTTCAAAATCGGTGTCCATCATAACTTCAAAACTACTGCACCGATCCTTTTGAAATTTTGAACACTATTTCTGTACATAATTTACAAGGTAACGCTGGAGACTTTTTTTACAAATTTGTTATTAATTTTTATTTTTTAATAACAAATTAGTCGATATTTTTCGCAAAAAATCGCGTTTTTCCCTTCAGTGTTCCAAAAAATTGAAAAATTAAAATTTCAAAAAACCCTCCCAGTGTTACCTGGGAAAACTTATTATCTAACGAATGAACTTTGGTTTTTGGATTTCAGATGATCTAGCACCAAGTTATGATGGACACCGCAATTGTACTTTTTTCCGAGACACGTCCGAATAATTGCTGCTATTGCCGTATTTTTTAATATTTCGCCTTGAAAATTTTACACAATATTTTTCAAATGTCATACTTTAATGTACCGTTGGTTTTAATAAAGAGATTTTAACTGTGTCGCCACAAAAAATTCACAAAAACATGCCTTTATTTGTACGAATTAACCTTACCCCCCCCTTAACGAAGGAGGTACTTATTTATTATTTTGTATATATTATTGTACATATTTATGCATGTATTATAATATGAATCTTCTAATTCTTCATTAGTCTTCATTTCTCCACTGCTGGATACAGACCTCTTCCATAACTTTCCATCCTTCTTTGTTGTTTGCTAATTGTAGCCATTTCTTTCCCTACACAGCGGCTATAACGTAGGACCATCTTTTTTGAGGTCTTACGATGCCTCTTTTATTCTCCAAAGGTCTTCATTTCAGAACTCTGGGAGGCCATCCTGTAGATCCTGCCTTGCACCATGTCACCAACTGCCTTTCAACAAATCAACATAATATGAATAAATAAATAAATCTATATCAACTCAAAAATGAGTATTTTCGTACAATTCGAATTCGTAATATATATTTTATACTGTAACAAGATGCTAGATTCAGATTAATTGCAAGCTATCGGGGCCTCTCGAAGTTCGTCACTGACTCGGTTGTACTGACTATGGGATACTCTGGAATCATCTAGAACGCTCTACCTCTACAGGTCTTTAGAGACTGGGCGGTTGTCATGGAGTCTCGAAAGATCTAGAAGATTGTGTCACCTATACAAATATACGTGCCGAATAACCAACGCGATATCAGTAACTGAGCGCAGCGCAGTGTGACCAGCGAAATTCCAGAGATTATAAATAAAGAAAGTTCCTACTGACGGCAAGATTTTTTTCTATATGGAACGGAATTTACTAGAAAGTGATCAAAGCAATAGAAATAGCATTTATGATGGCAAATTAAGAAACAGTGTAATAATAAGTTCGTGAAATATTCTGAAAACATTTAGTGACTCTAAATTGTTGAACGTCTGCGTCATAAATAAAAGTTTACATTGTTTTAGTGTTTTTCATTTGCCTTCCATAACAAGGTACCGTGACAATACGTTTAAATTGTAAAGTTTATATTAATGGTTTTTCAACAAGCAATGTAGGATTTAAAATGCGGAACATACCTCACTGGAAAACTTTTATTTGAAAGCCTTCATCTATATTCCCATTAAACTTATCATGCAGCGCCATACAATCAGTAACGATACATAACCAATGCAGAATGCATACAAATTGTTAAATTATATTACGAAAACTCACGTTTTACCTCACGCCCGCAAAATTGTGCAGTTTTCCAAAAAGCTGGAGGACTGTTTCGGTCAGTGGAATGCGCTATAGAGACATGTTGACCAACTTTTTGTGGCTCGAGCTGGAGAATATGGATATATCGGGCCTCTGCTTCCAACAAGATGTTGCCACATGCCTTACAAGTGGTGAAACAATCGCTTTATTGCTGTTGCAAGTTGCCTGGTCGCTTAATTTAGAGAAATGGCGATACCAATTGGCCGCTAAGATCGCGCGATTTGACGTCATTTTACTTTTGAACTACAAGGAAAAATCTTTGCTAATAATGTAGAGTAGCTTGTTGGTCTTGTGGGTAGGACACTCGCCTCGTGATCCAAAGGTCGCGGGTTCGAATCTCAGCCCAGACTTGCAAGTTAGTCCTATTTTCATAGCACAAGCGTTTAGCTTAGTTTGAAAATAGTAAGAATATTGATATGACACGTATTTCGTGTTCGCATCTCTATTAAAAAAAAAAAAAAAAATGTATGATCATCAAGCTTTCAAATTTAACATCGACGCATTTACTGCTGAAATGGAGTCGTGGATTATTTTTAAGGCTGGCGGTCTGTGTAAGAACAGAGACTCATTTGGATGCTGTGCTTTTTATATTATTAGGGGGCCTTAAAATTAAAAGCAAAAACGTCACTATCAAAGAGACAAAATTTAGATGTACGTTTTTGTAATTGATTTTTAAGTCAGAGAGGAGGTTTAAAAATTAATATTATTGTCACGGGTCGTAGCTTTGGGAGATAAATGAAAACACCAGAAATTAATTAGCGGTTTATTAATAAGTGATTAATTAATTATTAAATGGACAAAGTCACTAAATACAAATTAAAACGCTTTTCGCTCAATTACACTACTGCGCAATATGTCAGTCGTATATGAAGACTTTATTATCGCTCGTAGAAAATATAATTCTCTCTTGTAATAATCACCATATAGGTAAGAATTCGCTTCTTTATTTCGCTCGATATCTGTCGCTTTGCAATTTCACGACTAGGCACACCTGACCGTCGTTTCACGACTTACATCGCACTGAACGATCTTTCGAATCAAATTCACTCGCGCCTCGGCGTAGTCACGCAATTTATATCCGAGCGCTGGCTTTTTTGAACTCTCGTGAAGATTCTTTTCCTTTCTAGTGTTTAAGAGAAGGTGTCCGTCGTTTCAAGATTGTTCTAGGCGTTTGTAGATGCTTCCCGAACGCTAAAGATAATACGAGAATATGGTAGACTGTAGTAGAGGCTTCTATATTATTGTTATCATAGACATATTACAAGGGATTCTGTACGTAATCTATTTTGCTATTTCATTACAATATTTCGATAAAATGCTTCTAAAACAGACAAACATGCTTCCAAAATCATTTATCAATTGTCAGATAGACGCTTTTGTCAGATTATCATATTCAAACACATCGTTCTGTATTCTTGTTGTATGCAATATGGCGTTTTTGCTTCTAATACTCTCAAATAATCTGTGTCTACTTTATAACGAAATAAAAAAACTTGATTATCGTAATTATCGTAATAATAAGAGTAGCTTGTTGGTCTTGTGGTTAGGACTCTCGTATCGTGATCAAAAGGTCGCGGGTTCAAGCCTCACTCCAGACCAGCAAATTAGTCCTATTTAGTAAATAGTAAGAATATTGATGTGACACGTGTTTGCGTCTCTATTAAAAAAATCCTTGTAATTTTATATGAAAAAAAAACTTTTTTCTGTCACGTTCATGTTTTTATACAATTCTCTGCGAAATTAAATGCTTTTACTATTTTTGAAAATTAACAAAAAATTGCCACATCTTATCCATCTTATTATTACGTTAATCCTTGATCTCCTCATTCCAACTAAAACAAAAATCTTCTGCTACTCGATTACAATTATTCATCTGTATACCTGGGGTTCTACGTTCGAATTGCGATAAGTTCTCAATACATATATATGATAATTTCAATCCTGGGTTTTTGTGAAGTTTTTCTTTACAGTATCTGGTCTTTTGTAGCGTTAAAAATAAATTATAATTTACCATACGTATAACAAATTTATTCATTAATTGTTTTCTAATTTTTAATATTCTTCTTCATTTTCTTGAATTAATGATATTACAGTGAGTCGGCACCTAGCTACATTTTCTCATATGCATGCCAGACTTAAATAAACATATTAACATATTACCAATGCGGACAGCTTTCTTGCCAACTAAGTAAAATTATGACGTGCCTCTTTTTGAAATTTGCCCCCAAGGCGAATTTACAAATGTTAGATAGATGTTAGGGGCATGAAATATCTAGGACTTGATACAGGAAGCAAAGTACTGATTTATTTATTAACTTTTTGCATATACACTATTTAAATGGCGGGTTTATTGCCTGTTAGCAGTTTCTTCCAACCAACAACAAAATTTAATGGGACAGTTGTATTGATTTCCGGAATACTATATTATATTATATAAAACAAATACTAAACCTACAAAAGAAAATAATTAAATGCATCTTACCTAATAGTACAGTAAAGTCGATAAAAAACAAAGGAAAAAATATTTTTTCGGAAATAAAGTTAATGAATATTAATTACAGACAATGATATTATGAGACAAACTGAGTAACTACTATAATGATGACCATAAAACACTTGTAATGAATACGTATAATACGAGAAAAATGTCACTTGGAAAATATATTGTACCGAGATGCAACAATTATTATGGAGAAATAACATTACAAGTGAAAATACCAACGGTTTTCAACGGTATGCCCTCTGACTTGTTTGGGTTGGATTCATATGCAATGGTAAAAATGGCATGCAGGGAGTTTATTAAGAATAATAGTGAACTGTCTGCAAGCTAAAAATATTTTCACCTACCGTATCATTCATTATCTCATCTTTGTCATCTTGAATCTCCCCCCCTCTCTGGAGCATCTTTCCACTAGCCCCTTATATTTTCCATGTTAATATAAGCCTTAGCCTTATAATTCTTAATATTTTTATAAATTATAATTTTTTTTAAGCCAACACTGTAATTAAATGGTTATTAAGTTTATTCATAGTAATAGAAGAAACCTGCTGAAAACAATATTATAATTAACAGCATCTTGGTAAAGGTAAAATAAATAAATAAATAAATTACAATAACAAAGCAAGCTCCATGATAACTAGACGAGTAGGAGACGGATGGGACAAGAAGGATTAAAATAGGTGTTAGGAAAGGCAAAATATTGTCAAGTGTCGTGGCTAGGGAGGAATGAATGAAAACACTGGAAAATAATTAGCGATTTGTTCATTATTTTTTCAATTGGTTGAGCAAATTTGTATATTGAAATTTTAATAATTAATTTTATTATTGGTTTTAATCTAATAATATTTGATTAAAACCAATAAACAAATTGATTTAGTAATTAATTATTCAATGTACAAAGTCACTTAACACGAAATAAATTTAACGCTATTCTTTAATTACACTGTTTCGCAATACATCACTCATAAATTGCTTGGTAACACGGATTTAATAATCGTTAGAAGATTCCATCCAATTCTCACTCGTAATATTTATCATTTATTTATTTCAACAGTAGGTACTTCGCTTGATTTACCAGGTAGTTTGAAAAATAGTTTTAGAATTACATGCTGTTGGTCCTGTCTCCATAAAAACTATTATTATTTATTCATTTTTTCATTATCTGTCGTGTCGAATTATTTGTGTTGTATTAGCGTTTTAAATCTGTCCTCGTATTCTTCCAGTGATAGTTTAAATCAGTATATAAATATGTCTGATTGCGATAAAAATAAGGTTATCTGGTTCTTTTTATATATTTATAAATTTTTTGAGATGCACGGGTAAATGGGCAGTAGAAAGTCATCTGGAACCATGAACTCCATATTTTGCACCACGAAACAGATATCGTGGGTAGGCACACTGAAGATTGCTCGTCTTGGAAGAGTCCAAGGTACCCTCATAAGGCACCGCATCATGGTTCCCGGGGGACGCCATCACATCTCTAAGAAGACGGTCGACAATATTGAGATGGCGTAAAAAACTTGGCATTCACGACGGGTGGATTACCCGAGAGAATAGACGAGAAGGCAAAGATCCTTAATAGATCATAGTTACGTGATAATGATGTCTGATTAGGTATTTGTTTGCGTTAATTGATTAGGTTAGGTTAGATGTGCCGTCGTAGGTCGCTTAATTACAAGCGGAATGTTAGTTTGTTCTCAGAAGTACCTAACCTAAATGGGATGGTGCACTTCGGTGTCGTGATATTTACGCATTATTCCGACTAAAATTTCTAGGTCACCGTGATTATTTTCAGTTCAAAACATTATTTCCATCACAAAATATGAAGCTTTACTGTCAAAATTGTAAGGTTGATGCAAAAATATGAGTCGTTTTTCTTAAAACATTTATTTTTAAATATAAATTACGGTTTATTAAATTTTATTTTATTCTAGTCTATTAAAAGTACAATCAAAAAGAATAATTTCGTCCGTCCGAATTTCGTGTAACGTCTGTAATTTCTTCGAATTTACGGCTTAATAGAAAGAATAAACGGCTAGAGGTAGGGCGCGAACCACGGCCGCGCGAATGCTAGTGCAGGACGCTGTCGATGTTGCCACCATTGCATATCCGCGACCAGCCAAAAACACGCTATAAATAGGACTTAGAAAAGAAGCCAACCATTTTTCCGTCATTTTTGACGGGTAACAACTAATTAATATATAAATTTTTTTTCGCTGTACCACTCCAAAAAGAGACTACAAACTCTTGTGCTAGGAGAGGGACTTACACTTTTACGTGATTATTTATTTTGTATACATGTGTTTAAAAATTATTTAATTCTAAACTGTGTTTTTTGTACTGTTCGTTTAACTTCTTTTTTATTTGTTTGATCTCACTTATCTTCTTAATTTTTGCAGGGAGGCTATTGAAATTCTTTATTCCTAAATAAATATAATTTTGTTGATATTATTTGGTGTTACATTTTGGTATTTTGAAGGGTGTGTTTGTTTCAAATTTTGTATAAATATTGTCTTTAATTATTTGTACAATAGAATTTTTTTAATATCGGATTTGAGAATTTCGAGTGGAGCGTTTGTATTGAGAAAGTTGATTTTTTTTAAGATCACTTTGATAAATTGTTCTTTGTATAACTTTCAGGGGATCCATTACATTATCACATGCACCTCCTCATCCAATAATGCCGTATTGCAGTAGTGAGTGGACTGTGGCGAAATACACGCTTTTTAGTTGTTTACACTTAAAATGTACAATTATCATTCGGGGACGCAGACACCAACAACGAGAATTACTGCTTCCCATTTATTTCGATGAAGATCAATTTTGCGAGTGAAGAGTTACTTTCTTTCGTCTTCATCCACGTCACAAGGGCCTGGTCATCCAAATTCGAAGGTCAACCCTTTCCTGACTTGCTGTCTAAGTTGGTTTGAAGCTGACCAACCACTCTCAGAAATGACTCTGCAACTTTTCTCGAAGTAGTTATGTATGATATTGCTTATGTTTTTTGATGCGCTTTTTAATTTCTTAACACTATTAAAGAATTATATTATGGCAAGTGTCAATTAAATGTCAAAATAAATAAAAAGTTCGATTGTTCAAAAGATTTCAAAAAACAATTGTTTGATTGGCTGAGTAGAATTCTATAAAGTTAATTTTCAAATAAATAATTTGAAATAACTAGATTTTTCCAAAATCTAACTGCTCGTATCTTTTTGCTAGTTTAGGAAACTTTTGTATTGGAGATTTAAAAAGTAGCGGTGGCAGTTTTCAAGGCAAAACCTGCACAACTTCTAGTTTCGTGGGATGAAACACGCAAGGAGATAAGTTCTAATAGATGAGGACAGTCGATAGTTTCGTTTATTATTTTGTGTAAAAAGACAAGATGTGTCACATCTATTCTCTAATGTTTCAAGAAACCAAAACGATCGAAGAATGTTATAATCCATGTTACATGTTACACGACATTATGTTTAATTTAAAATTGATACATTAGAAATTTATTTTGAAGTCTCATATATATTTTCTGTACATCCACCATTCAGTGTATTTTCAATATACTTTTTCTATTTCCAAGCTTCGCGTACGTGCTAAAGAGAATTAATAGTGTAATGAATAATTTTAATCAATCAAAATTAATTAATCCCGCTCGTATCGATAAAAATAAAGCAATTCAAAAGTATTTTATATACGTTGCTTTACAATAACTCGTGCGTAAGTTGGTTATACAGTTTTGAACTGAGCGCTATCGTGTCGGAAGCAATTTTATATTCGAGTCATATATAAAGTATTTATTAAGGCGGCGTGTGATCGGAATAATGTAGAGGCCATTAAGTTTGATTGCATTCGATGCAGAATAAGAATACGCCGTTTGTGTGGTGGTACGGCTGAACAAAAACAATTAAGATATCCCCGCGAACTAAGGGTGTAATCTCGATACGTACAAAAATTAATAATAAAACTTTATTCCAATGTGTGGAGAGGTTAGTGCAGTCCCACACATTCCATATAATTATTATTACACTTTTATAAACATACATTAAATTATGATAAGAGCGAAATATAAAAATATAAGAGGATATAGATATATGAGCAGAGATTATCAATAGGTAGGTATGTGGCAATGGCGATCGGTGATTTTTTTAAGAAACGATGCTGGATAATAAGTTTATATGTATCTACTGTATCGAAATATCTAATATGTATTTCTAACATCCAGAAAGTTTTTTTTTCCGCAAATGATCGAGAGAGAAAAGTTTTACGCATTGAAGATTCAATTACACAATCACACAATCCGCTTTTTTAGTATCAAAAATGCATCACACAAATGAATTTCTCAAAACAATCCGCCCGCTTCGTAATATGTAGGTATGCTATTCTGTGCATTATACGAATAAGCATTAAAGTCGTTTTTGTACATTGGTATCTAAAGATCTTGATAATTCGAAATGAATGCCCATGCGCGAAAGTTGACTACTTTCAAAATTTGTGGATACGGAACGACTAATAGAATCCACTACTGCTGATATCTGTAATATCTGTGGTATTCGAAAGTTCTATACACATGTGTTTCGACTCTCTTCATGCGCACACCGTTAGTGTGTATTATAACTGGCCTCTAAAGGACAAGACAAATTTTTTTGCAGTACTGATTTTTCGTCTAGAAACAAAAAGTCAAGGGATGCGGAGAATCTAAATCTACGAAGCTACCGCGATTGGTATGTAGCAGTCACCGTAAATACAAGGTCGACCCAATAATAAACACTTCCGTCAAGGAACTAACTCGCTGAGAAAAACATTCGTCAGGAACCAATTTGCTGATAAGGCGAATTTTCCAGACAACAAAGGAATCGAGAAGTATATAAGTTCTGCCTTCTCCATGCAAAATCGTCAGTTATCATTCAGTCAGCATTCAGTCTCCGATACTACACAATACGATATATGCAATACACCATGTAACTCACAGCGTACGACGACGTCTCGCTGCCGGTGGAGGTCGAGAACTGATCTCCACCAGGATTACAACAACGTTCCGCTGCAATCAGAACCTATGCTGTGAAGTCAACTCTACTCGAGTGTCGAGTAACTGACTACGGACAACAGAACCACAAAGCAGAGCTACGCAGCTACCACGTTTGGACCTACACTACACGGTCGTTGCACGACAATCTACACACGCAGGACTACACAGTACACAGTACTAACCTCTGGATCTCTAAGGAAGCTTCTATCATGGATATCATCGTCATCATCAACATGGAGTTAATCATTATTCACATTGCATATTAGGGACCTTGTGGATAATAAATAAAGCATTTAGATCACTCTCTCATTCACAACCAAAATTCATCCCTAAAGTTAAAACACATAAAGGAATAAGGAAGGGTCTAATATAGTTGGAGCCGCACCAACCCATGCACACATGGCGTAGCTGGTAATACTTTGACGGAGTGCAGAGTATACAATTTTCGGAAGACTATACCTACTCACTTGAAAATTCGATGTGCGGGCCCAACGTAGGTTTTCATCGATTGTCAGCCCAAGATATCTTGTTTCTATCTTTTTATCGATTGTGCCACGGTTGTATGTAAGATTTATGCTTGACATACATGTGTGTGGTGTGATGTTGTCTGGGATGGGGAGATTTTCTATTTTTTTAATCGAAAAGGCCAACTATTTTTCTCTATCAAGTTAAATTATCCTATTTTTGTTCCTAACGTACAATGTTTAAAAGTAAATTTCTAATATGTAGTCTTTCTTGTGTTGTGTTTTATTTATTATGTGCAATATTTAAAATATTATTTCTAATATGTAGTCTTTTCTAACGTTTACACTTAAAAAAAACGTTGCTTCAGAACAGACCTTGTCTAGTGAATCAACCACCTTCATTTATATGAAATTCATACGAAATAAATAAATTTAAATAAATAAGGTATATATCAATAATTATTTTAATAAATAAGGCATACAGAGTAAGAAAGGCATGGTCCGAAGCGAAAACTAAGTATTAAAGTAATAATTATCTATATAAAAATTGTGCATTTGTAAATAAATAGGATGTATAAGAAAAAAAAGTAAGGTGCGAAGCGAAAAAAGTAAGTATTAGCATATAATTTTTTTTATATATAATAACACGGCATTAGCGAGCTGTGGCATGTCGATTATGAGGGGCCAGTATCTTTCTCCAATATGCATCAATGCTGGATGCTGGAGTAAGGCGGGCTTCCAGGATAAGACTAATCTTCGAGCTGTATTCCTTACCCTTATTCCTACCACCCTGGATCTTATGAGGGCTGCAAATTTGGGAATTCGTCCCTCCGTGAACATACCGGAAGCGCTGCAATATCTGGGAAAACCAAACGAAAATTCAAGTATTTTATTAATGTAGTTTAAAAACTTCTTAAAAATTAAGTACTAAGAATCAACTCGTGTCCAGGAATTTCTTTGGTAACTAGCTGGTCATACCCGGCGTTGCATGGGTTAAGGATTAAGTAAAAAATAAATTTGTGAGGGAAAACAAAGGTTCCCCTGTTCTATAAAAAACAATGTTTCCATTTAATATTAACATAAGTTATTGTACGAGTAATATAACTGTAATACTTAGATTATGGTATCGCAGACTTTTTTGTAGATATTAATGTCCTCTATAAAACTGTAGTAGGTACATCACTTTGCTCTATTGTCAAAAATTTCCGCAGCGTACGCGATATAAGGTTTTTTTTGTATTTTTTTCACACGTTGGGTTACATTATCGAAGTTTTCATACGGATCCCTAATATTTTTGAAAATATTCTATAACCTATGTTTATCAGGGATAATGTAGGATTCTAAATGTGAAAGAATTGTTCAAATCGGTCCAGTAGTTTCGGAGCCTATTCATTGTAAACAAACAATCAAATCTTTCCTCTTTATAATATAAGTATAGATGAATTAAACTAAATAGATTTCCAGTGTTTTCATTTGTCTCCCAAAGCCATGTACCCTGACAATACAATACTTTGCACCTTCTCTAATTGAGTTAAAGAAATATGATCATTGTCTGCGTTATTTTTGCGTACGAGAGTGTATTTTGTTAAGCTTTTTAATAATACTTCTAATCAAGCAACCTACATTAAGTGTTCATCTTATAAATCGATTTCTGTGGGAACTGTTTGGCCAGCCTCAGACTAACCCGCGCGCACCGTGTCAGCGCAGTTACATGTTTTCAGTACACTACACGAAAACACATTTGATACCCATTAAATATTTATGAAAAAACATGTTGCAAATAAATCAGGGGCGTGCCTCGCCGCCCAGGCAATTTCACATTTATACTTTTATTAATTAATTGTCTTTTTGTGACGCCGTGTCGGCCGGGCCCGCCCTCCAATCCGGAGATCGCTTTATCAAACGGCAAACAAACCGTAAATTACACCTGAAACAAATTACATTTCTGGCTACTTAATTAAACGAAGATTTTTTCCTTTATAATTGCCTTCACTCATATATATGTAAATACGATACCCGCGTCCTGACACCATTGCGGTTCAGGTGGTAAATAAGACTTTGACTCGATATCTATTATTGCTAAAAATAAAAATAACTTCTTCTTCTTCTTCTTCATCAGCCTTCGTCTTTCCACTGCTGGATATAGGCCTCTTCCTTATTTTTCCATTCTTACCTGATGTTTGCTAATTGTAGCCATTTCTTTCCCCCCACAGCGACTATATCATCGGCCCATCTCTTTTGAGATCTTCCGATGCCTCTTTTACTCTCCCAAGGTCTCCATTTCAGAACTCTGGGAGGCCATCTTATAGCATCCTGTCTTGCAACGTGTTCTGCCCATTGCCATTTTAGCTTCGCCACACGTTCCATGATATCCACTACTCTAGTTCTGCGCCTAATTTCGTCGTTTCTAATTCTATCTCTTAGGCTTACTCCAAGCATGGATCTCTCCATGGATCGTTGCGTGCATTTGAGCTTTTCTTTGTAAGGGCCGTAGTCTCCAATCCAGTAAAAATAACGAAGTCGTACATTTGGCAGAGTAATCGTGGCAGCTGATAATAATGACAATTAATAATTATGATAATACTAACAACAGAATAAAATATAACTGGATATATGTATTTGTCGATCTAACGAAAGTATTCGATAAGATTATGCTGGATGATCGGAAGTAATCGAGATACTACTATAGAAATAAATATCCCGCACTATCGCCAGGACTATCCAGAATATTAGTAAAGTACCCGCCCTCATAGCCCAGTGGGCATGACACTGGCTTCTCACACCGAGGGTTTCAGGTTCGATTTCCGATGAGGTCACAATTAATCCATGTGATTTACTCAAGTCTGGGTGTTTTGTGTTGTGTTTCGCTTTTATAATTGGGCCTCTTCGCCTGTTGAAGCGTAAAATTAAAGAAAAGAAAATGAAGAAAGTAACACATATTCCATGTTCTTGCTTGCACTGTCCAACTCATTGCCTAGATAGTCTGTTGGGGCAGGTTCTTCTCGTTCTAAGGCTGCATCTTCTTCGGTTCTGGGTATCGCTTTCATCCAGGCCGTCTCTCTGTAGTATTTTGGAGCGTTGAGTCATTCAGGAATTTTTTGGTCTTCCTCTGGATGATTGTCAATGAAGCTCCATAGACATGCCTGCTTAACCGAATAGTCTAGTGGTCACCATCCTATGTGCCCATACCATCTCAAATGTCATTCCTCTAGCTTCCTGTTTATGTCCGCGAGGCCCGGGCTACTTCGAATGCGTGAAATTTTAATTAAATCTTGTAGTTTTTTATCCTATCCTTACTTCTAATCCTATCTTACTCCTGCCGACCATCTAATCATTCGTATTTTTGGTTTTTCTGGCTGGTTATGTTTCTGTCTTATCAAATTTTCTTCAATTTGTTCGTCGCTGATCGAGTTATAGCATTTACCCTTAATTCTTATCGACTTTACTTCATCCAGTGATTGAGATTAAAAACCAAGGTACTATTAGGTTGTGTATATTTTTTTAGTTACGTCACTGTTTGCAGAACAAGATTCCGTACATATTCATGTCTGATAGCTGCATTCATTGCTGGATGGCGCACCGTTGATTTATATGGAAACCTGCGTTTCTTATGCAAAAATTGCATCGCATTCCTCAATTTTTTTTATCCAAGTACATCAGGCAGTATCCATAAAAATTGTACCACATTCTAGGCATAGGATTACCCAATGTTTAATTGGGTAGACAATTTAAAAAATATATAAAATATACACTTTAATTGACAATACTGCTGGTTTGTCGTTTTTATCGTTTGTTGTAATTGACGTGAAAGCAAGGTGAAAATGAGGATTTACTGAAGAAATAAAGTGACTTTCTCAGCAATATGTATAATATATCACTTCAACGTGCTATTTTCACATTATTTTATTAATAGTTTTCGAGCACGTTATCACAAATTCACATTTTTTAATTGAAGTTTTTTATTTCTTATTATTACACTGTAATCGCGCCGTTGATTTTTCACGTTAGTTTTTCGAATCTTCGAGAACATTCTATGTATTTCTAGCGATTCCTCAAAATTTGCAGTGCCTAGAAGAATGCTCAAGTCGATTCCAGTTTGTAAACACACAAATACACATTCCTTCTCTAAACTGTTGTAGCCAAGCATATCCTGGAGAAATTAGGTTGGGTAAAGCCAAGGGTAACGCTCGTACTCTCGAATTACCTCGCACCAAGGAGTTGTATTGAGTTCTCAAATATGCGGGTATTTTATAAGACCCGGACTGTATGCAGAACAAATCCTAGCATTCCCAATTGTTGTTGTTGTTGTCCCTTCTAACTCAGTTATTGCTGCGCCTCTCATGAGCTTTTCGATTCGAAAATAGCCCTATTCGAGAGGCGCACTCTCTCCTGCACATCTCACTGATGAAGTGGTCAGGCTGCGTTAGTCGGTCACGTCGACACATGGTTGCGGCTCGCTGCTCATTCTTTACTCGTCTGGCCGCCGCAACACCATCAGCCCGAGAGCGAAATCCCCTCCAGTTCACACGATCCTGTGCCAGCTGTTCCCAATTCTCGGGTGCTCCACATAGGCTCAGCGATTCTCGGAGACAGTCTTTATAGCTTTTCTTCTGTCCTTCGGCCTTTCGCCTGCCCACTATCTCCCCATATAAGTCCTCATATAGTCAGTGGTAATGCATTTCTAATGCATTACCACTGACCACCTCCACGTGATCGTGAAATGTCAGGGTACTTCAAATCAAATGCCGAGATCCTTAACGATTCAGGAATGAGAAGTGTGAGGTTATAATATGCTGCGGAATCTCGATCTTTTGAAATTGGCCATCCAGTTTGCGCTACAGACTGGCAGTTGAAAAGGGTGAAGCAAAGATGGTTGTATTCGACGCAGAGGTGTGTAAGAGTTTGGAAAGGTTTTCACGCGAGAAAAGTCGTTAATGATACACGGACGCGCGGCAATTAGCGTCTGCAGTCGCGGAGGTGCGCTCCATTAAGGGAGCCTGTTACAAATGAGCGGGCCCGAGCAGAGACGGGAATGTGACCCCCGACCCTCTGATGACTCTATGCAGCGCCAGACTGGACCAGCGCAGGTGCAGCGGGCCAGCGGGGTGTTGCTAGATCGCCCCGTTTAGTTGGGAATTTACACGCCATTCTGCCAACGATAACGTCAGCCAACACGTCGGTTTTTTGAACATGGCACTTCAAGAATGATTTGTATACTGATGCACGTCAATGTATACGTGAGCGATATCTATGCGAGAAAGAGACAATGATATATTCAATTTATTTTTTATATAACATTTACATTACAAACACAAAATTTAATTCATAATTGTTATTAAACATTATAAAATCCTTCACATCAAAGGTATAGGAGAATCCTGCTTCGGAATACCCTCTCAGAGACATGGAACAGATCAATATCCAGAGTAATATTGTTCAGCATAGCAGTAGCTCTTCCAACAGGCATAACCATTGGCAGGTTGGTCCTGTATATTGGAATGTGAAACAATCTATGCTGACGCTGTCTTAGGTAATTATCCGGAACATACAAACCAATGCTCCGCATAATTTCAGGATTATCGATCATACCGCGCAACAATCGATAAAAATGCGTAATCAGATACACATTCCTTCTAGTCTCTAAACTGTTGTAGCCAAGCATACCCTCGAGGAACTCGGTTAGGTAAAGCCAAGGATAATGACCGCTCCACGTTAGACAGTAATGGAATAACACACTTGACATCATTTGATGCATACTATCTGTTGTGTAATGTAAATTCATTCCGAAATTTCTTGCTTAGTTGTCGCTGGGCGGCCATTGGCCTCCGGCTGTAATGGCCGCTGCGGGCCGATAGTGGCTGTCGCCCATTGTCTTCTGCTAGTATTTAGTGCAAAGTAGAGTCGAGAGCGGCTCGATGATTTGTGGGCCACATGAGTTAAGGTTCTTATGGTGGAGAAAGTACAAGAGAAATTTCTCTACTATTGGCATCATCCTCGGCTTTTTCCAACTGAGTTTCTCCAGTGTATGCTTGGCTACAATAGTTTAGTGACTTAAAGGAATGTGTATTTGATTACGCATTTTTATCGATTGTTGCGCGGTATGATCGATAATCCTGAAATGATGCAGAGCGTTGGTTTGTATGTTCCCGATAATTACCTTAGACAGCGTCAGAATAGATTGTTTCACATTCCAGTATACAGGACCAATCTGCCGATGGTTATGCCTGTTGGAAGAGCTACCGCCGTGCTGAACAACATCATCTTGGATAATGATCTGTTTCTATCTCTGAAAGGGTCTTCCGAAGCAGGATTCTCCTACATTTTTGATAACAATTATTATTAATGTATGTTAATTAAATGTAACAGAATGTACAAATTTAATGTAGATTTGTTATTTCCATGTTATTTATTAAATAACTTTAATTGGATGGAATTTAACATATTTTCATACGATTTCGTTAATTTTTGAAATTGGCAAAGGCAATTTCGTGCACTGCACACAGTATCATTTTAAGGCAATTATATTAAAGATATATATTATGGACTGCCAGTAATATAAGAATACAATTATATCAATTAAAAAAATATATATAACATACTGCCACTTAAAATAATATATATTTATTATGTGTAATCTAAACATCATTACATCATATTACGAATAATCTTATTTTTTAAATTAATAATTATCTATTATATTAATAACTGCTTTAATTAACAACGTGCTTGTCAACTTTCTCCATTTTTTTCTAACTTATTGCTTTCTTCTTTTTCTTCCTTGCACTGTCCCAACTCAATGCCAAGGCAGGCTGTTGTGGTCGACTCTTCTCGTTCTCACTCTGTATTTTCTGTTCTGGGTATCGCTTTCATCCAGGCCGTTTCTCTGTAGTATTTTGGAGCACAGAACAATCAAGGAGTTTTTTGTAATTTACATTATATTGTGATATATGTTAAGTACATTGCAAATCAAACATTGGAGACGGGTATATTTAAAGCTTAAATAGCGAAACAAAAGTGGTATGACAGGACAACAAAATACGGCTTTTTTCCTGTCTGAATACCCATGCAGGGAAACAGTGTGATGGTTATTTAGTTAGCAGGTTCCTTATTCCTTTGCTATCTCATCTCGATTGAAATATTTTTGAGAATTCCGAGCAAGCTTGATTTCTGCATTTTCTGAAATAATTGCGGCTCAGCAAATATTTGACTAATCGCTACGCCCGTCACATTTAATGTGAACATTTTCGCATTTTACGAAGTTATTTGAAATATCTCTCCGTTGGACCCGACACGTGTTCCTGGTTTGCTGCGCAGGCGCCCGCGCCGGCCAATTAGCGCACAGCTAAGTGTGTTATTGGAATGGCGACGTTAATGCGAGAAATACGATAGTCGTTGCGGATTTATCAAAGGTGATTTTTTTTCCTTGTTTGGAACCCATAACGGACACTTCTCGAGAGAAGAGTCCAGAATGAGAGAGTATTTTTTATTTATTTATTTATTTATGCGCCCTTCAGTGCATTAAAAAAAATAAGGTAAAGTGTACATTAAATGAATGAACACTTCAAACATAATGTCTAGAAATTGTTACATATTGTGTCAAGTCAAGAAATACAAACAAAAAAAATTAAATAGAAAGCAAGAGAAGACGTTTAAAAAGCATAATATAATTAAAAATACAAAAATTTCCCAATTATAATAATTTTGTTATCTGTCCGTCCGTCCACCTGTCTGTATGTTCCCGTAACTTTGTGTGACGTCCGCAACTTCTTAAAACTATTTTTTTTTCCTTTTTTTTCTTCATTTTGTAAATTGTTTTATTTTTTTAATATAAATAAATAAATACTTATTCATTAGGAATCGACATGTAAAAGTACCGTCAGTTTTGACGGGTTTCAGATAGTATATATTAAATAGAAAGAAAGGAATATTTAAAATTTGAATTACTCCGTCGGTAGATATAATAGGTACTTCACTACGAATTTCGAAAATTTATGACAATTGGTTCACAGATGACAGCACACTTCGGTTTTTTGGGAAGAAATCAAATAATAAAGTGATATTTTTAGAGATTTTTGACATAGATATTTGTCTAGACATGTTTCATTTTCAGTCAATAAATTATTACATGATAGTAAACTTAATTTACAAAGAAAGGCAGTAAAATAAAAACTTGTTTTTTATGGGTTAGTTTTTATTATACAATAGTATGCTGACTTTGTACGTAGTAAATACGACGCTAGCAGTGGCATAGCAATTAATTACTGGATGCCGGGGCAAATACGTCCACTGGACCCCTTGTTTAATTGAAAATAATTTTCACGAAATTACTCGGTTACATTGTGCTGAAGGTACGCATAATTGATTTAAGCAGCTTATATTAATCTGTGAAATTAAATCCTGGAGCTGGCAGAAGAGGAACGAAAGAAGACTGAATGCAGTGGAAGACTGAAGCTTAGACATATGTGTGGCAAATCCATTTACAATAGTGTAAATAACGAAGATATTAGGAATAATTGTAAAGCTGATCTTAGCATAGTTAATAGAATTAAAAAAGAGTAGCTCAGATGGTTTGGGCATGCAGAGAGAATGAGTGAGGAAAGAATGGTAAGAACCAGATGATCCCGTTAGAAGCCTCAATAACTATTAAAGAGTTAAGGTTGTTATTACGGTCGTTAGACATATTTAACTGTAATTTCGGATATTTTATACGCACCGTATGTATTACCGAGAAGCGAATCTCGACGTTTCGTTGGATACTTATCCAACGTCATCAGGAGTACGAACTTTACCCGCGGAGGTGGAGGTCGGACAGATTAGGTGCGCTTTTTAGGGCGTAAATTGTATGCACTTTGTTGTGGAGTGTTCTCTTCTTTTATTGTTGTTTGTGCTTCTATTGTGTTTTCTGAGGTTGTCAGTGTGCAATATGTACTAGTTACGTATAAAATATCCGAAATTACAGTTAAAAAATGCCTCAATAACTGTTGAGCTTGCATGCGAAGATGTATGAATGTGTATAAGGCGAGAGTTGTATGTCAAGACAGTATAGTGTGGCGCTCTATTCTCTCTGACTACCCCCACGGGGAAACAGCGTGATGGTAAGTGCGTACGAAATATTAATATTTTTAAGTGTGCATTATTTGGAAGGGGCTACATGTTAAGGGTGGAAACCAATAAGAGGCTAATAGGAATCTGTCACACGAAGCAGACCCAACGGTTCATAAAGGCGTTCTGGTGCCAACTGTAATATATGGGCAAAAACGAATGAAAGTAAACTGAATGCAGGGAAAATGTGATTGCCAAGGCGCATGTGTGGAAAATAAAGGTCGATTGAGTGAGGAATGAACAAATTAGAAGTGATTGTAATGCTGGCTGTACCGTGGTAGGTAGAATAAAGAAAGGATAGCTGAGATGGTTTGGTCATGAGGAACATATAAACGTGTAGAAGATGATTTAGAAAATGTGCATTGTGACTGTTGAAGGCAGCGGAAACAGGGGGCATCCGCAAAAGACCTGGCATCATCAGATGCAACAAATATTGGAGGATGGCTCTGTTAAAAGCTTCAACAACCGTAAAAGTTAACTACTCAAGTTTCGAGAGAATCAGAATCATACAGAAGTATCAAACTGACTACTTTTTAAATAAAGAATTTTTAAATTGATTTCGTTCAAATATTTGTAATTAACTTTAAATATAAATAATGGTTGGGTATTGAAAAAATGAGCCAAAGTTACTGCTAAGGTAAGGTTACTTTTTTTATTTTTATTTTTTTTGTAATTTTTTCAGAACCTAACCATTATTTATGTACATTTGAATTTAATTACTAATATTTGAACAAAATCAATATAAAATAGTCGGTTTGGTAGGTACTTCACCTATTGATTCTGATTCTCTCGAAACTTAAGCAGTGAAAATATAAATATATTAACTCAGTAGAGTTGACAAGGTTGATATAATTTATAAAATCTGTAAAATCATGAATAATCTCTAGAAAGTAAACGCCAAATCCATCAATAATTGACAATAATAATGTTGTAAAAATTTAATCAAGACGAAAATTCGCTAGTCGTGGTAAATATTTCGGCATATTTCCGGGTAAATCGAATTGATACATGCAGCGAGTGTCAGAAGTCAATTAATAAACGTGTAGTATACTTTATTTAAAGTCTTTATTAACTAAGGGACTGAAATGTACACCTTTTACTTCTTGAATGCTACTGGCAGACAAAAAGGAGCCTTAATTTGTGGAAAATTCAAGGGTTGTCGAATTTTTTGTCTTCCACATCCGCGTTAATTATGAGGTATTCGGTTTCTAAATACCCAACACATCTGCTAAGACAAACCCCTACTGAAACGGAGTTTTGAAGCAGGACAAGAGCGGCTCAAGTATTCACCAATTATAAATCAACTAGCTGTGCCTGCGCGGCTTCGCACGCGTAGATTTTTAGTAACTTTCAGTCATATTTTACCAGTTTGTGTATTAACCTTAAACTAACTAACTAACTAACCATCACGCCGTTTAGCCGCGGGGGTCGGTAGAGAGGATTGAACGCCACACTCTTCTATCCTGGCACACCACTTTTGCTTCGGCCACATTCATACATCTTCTCATACAAGTTCTACGGTTGTTGCGGCTTTTAACAGGGCCATCCCCAAATACTTGTAGTATCTGATCACGCTAGGTCTTTTGCGGACGCCCTATATTCCTGTTGCCTTCAACACTTGCCTCATATATTTTCTTAACCATCCTTTTCTCGTTCATACGTTCCACATGAACAAACCATACAAATAGATTTATGTCGTTGCGGACTCTTTAATATACATTTTTGAGTTCTATAACTTCTCTTCAGAACGTACTTAAGCAGGTATCTCTTACCGTTAAGGCGGCGGTCGTAAAAAACGCATAATTTTTTCGTCGACTTTAGTTTTAAAACAGATCACCACGAAAGGACCTTTTACTTTAACGGCATAATACATGACTTAAGTCCACCGTTAAAATCCATTCTACATATTGGTGAAATAATTTTTTAAATCGTAAGTAAGTAATAAGAGAATATTACATTAATGTATACGATAATAAATTTTAAGACGAGTCGGATAGTAAAACTTATTATTTCATGAAAATTAAAATATAATAGGTTTGTTAATATAATATTTAGCCACCTTAACATATCGACGGTTCCTACGTATAATATCGTAACCCACAAATCGACGATTTTGAGTTCTTTGTGTATACACATGTGTATTTAATTATATCTTTAATTCCAAGAATGAAAAATGAATATTTTGCAATAAATAACGTTTTATTATTATAAAAAAAAATTTTTTTCGTTCTAGAAATTAAATATATAATTAAAAACATACGAAATACAGAACAAACTCAAAATCGTCGCTTTGTGGGTTACGATATTATACGTAGGAGCCGTCGATATGTGTTTAATTGAGCTGTAGAAAATCTGGAGTCCATTCATAAAATAAATAAAAATTCAAAAGCCTACTTGAGCCATGTGCATCCTGAGCCATGGAGCAAGCGGGCGCACCACTGCACCCTCAAGGAACAGGCATTACCGCATTCCTGAGGATCTAGAACATCATAAACAAGATAAATAATCGAGGACATCTGTTAATTTAGTTAATAGTGCCCAGTTCACATCCCCAGACATTCCTGGCCATCAAACCACCCCGAACGGTTGCACCGGAGCACTACCGGGGTTGATTTACGTCATGACTTACTCAATAACTTCATTCATATAAGGGTAGGAAAGAAATATATTTTCACAATCTACTAGGCGGTGGTACAGTAAGGCTCGGTATTTCTTTGCCACCTTTTTTGACATGGATCTTACTTTTCAGCACATTTAACAATAATTTTTAGTTTAATCCCACATATACATAGGACCGAAGCATTTTCAATGCGTCATTACCAGGAAATTGATGGGTTGTTTTTGGTGAGAATTGGATTGAAAGAACGATTTAAAGATTGCAAAATCGTTATATTGGACTTGTATTTAAGCGAATGAATTTTTAATATTCGACATATGTAACTTTAATAATGGTCTAAGGTTTTCCTGAAGATATTTCAAAAATATTGAAAAAAAGTCGTTGCATTTTATACTCCATAACGATTTTTATCTCCATAACTAAGAGCAATGTTGATTGAAGATTTGTAACTGAGAAAACTAGTATAAAAGTTATCCTAAAAACACGTGTGAACGTGTGAAATACTAGTAGGCAATGAATGTTTGGAACAAGTAGGTAAGTTTGTGTACTTGGGAAGTATGTTCGATAGAAGAGGGAATGTTGAGAAAGATATAGAGAGGAGAGTGACTGCCGGGAATAGGGTGAACGGTGCTTTGAATGCAATAATTTCTAATAGAAATATGTCTACCGAGGCAAAACTGGTACATAATGGAGTTCTGGTACCGACACTAATGTATGGAAGTGAAGCTTGGAGCTGGCAGAAGAGGAACGAAAGTAGATTGAATGCAGTGGAGATGAGGTCCCTTAGACGTATGTGTGGTAAATCCATGTATGATAGAGTAAAGAATGAAGATATTAGGCATGAATGTAAAGCTGATCGTAGCATAATACAGAGAATAAAAATAGGGTCGCTCAGGTGGTTTGGGCATGTTGAGCGAATGAATGAGGAAAGAATGGTAAGAAAGATATATGATGCAAGTGTTGACGGCGCCAGAAAGAGAGGGCGACCTCGGAAGACGTGGCATGACCAGATTAACCAGATACTGGAAGATGGTCCTGTTAGAAGCCAGAACAACCGTCGAGCTTGCATGCGAAGATGTATGAATGTAGACGAAGCGAAAGTTGTATGTCAGGACAGAAGAGAACAGAACACTAAAATATACATACAACCTCAAAAATATACATTTTAAAACGACCCAACTAACAATAACCGCTGGAGCAAACAAACATAATTTACAAATCACAATAATAAAAACTATATACGGGTAATGAGTTTCTACTACTTTGCACCCAAACTCTGCAATAAAGTTTAATTTGGATAATCCGGTAATAAATTATAACGAAAATATGAAATACTTTATTAAATTCCGAATTAAAAATACGGGAAGATAATTAATTGGTGCTCTCACCCAAAAAAAAGCTTTTTTTAATTATACCTATTTCTGTATCTTTTCTAATTCCTGTATTATATATTCACTATTTTTTATGTACCCTTACTTTTTACATACACCTCACTAAAATGAAGAGATAATTAGTTGATATTTTGTGTACTAGACACATGTAAATATCTTTATTGTACAATGAATTAATAAACTATCTCTATCTCAATACAGATTCTTTTAGTAAGACAGGCATAGTCCAACCCAAATTATTGGGTATCGCCTGTAAATTAAAAAAAAATCGACTCATAATTTAGTAGGAATGGTAGGAATCCACCTGTAAATATTGTGGACTAGTTCTGTACTACAGCCTGTGTCTGGTAAGAAAAGAAAAATAGACACAATAGATAATTAGTGAAAATGGATAAATTAGTTGGTGAAAACCTAGTAAAAAATACATTTTTGAAATATGTACATACATTTGGAACACTATTTTACGATTCACAGTGATTCGATTCGCTAGAATATTACTCAAGAATATTGCACTTGTCTCTAATATACTGATACAGGTCGTTTGTATCGCTCAGGTTCGCACTAGAAAATTCTCAATATTATAAGCACCTGGACCTCTGAAAGTTTCGATTACGTGTAGTTACTTTCGTGTTTATTATCTTATGACAGCATATTGTAAATCTTAAGAAGAAAAGATTAAACTATTGAAAATCTATAATACCTACTGAAAAAACGAGAATATAGTATTTTCTTTGTAATAATAAAATGATTATTTTTTTTGTTATACATATTTATAATTTTTTAGTTTTGTTTGTTAAGAGAATATCGTTATTGTTTATATTTCACTGTTGGATACAACGTATGAACCTGGTTTCTTTGCCACAGACCTGGGTTTAATTAAAGAGACAGTGAAAATCCTTTACATAAAACTATAAAACAACAATGTAAGTCACTGAAAAATTAAGCAAATGAAATGTAAAAGAATATAACTCACTGTGTATGCTTAAAAATAAAAAAAAATTGTAGCTAACATGTTTTTTATTTCTACTGAAACATCGGTATTCTTAACGCCATCATCTAACATCTAACCAATTGCTTCCACTCTTCGTAATCGTGGGCCTTGTGTAGCATTTTGTGGTTTATGAATAAATACGCCACACGAAGAAGAAGAAGAAGAAATAGCCTATTAAATGTTGTATTGATGTTTGAAAACCATTAGTTCCATGTAATGTGCGTTCATCAGTCTCATAAAATTGATGGATAGCGATCTCTGTCTCTTAATTGGGAAGAAAACGCCGTTCTGTCTACCGAATTCTTCATAATTGGGTCGTCATTCCTTGTCGAGCAAATCGATTTATAAATAACACTAATATTTAATGCATACTTCTCATTTCTACGAGAGATTTCCTCTTGTCAAGAAGATTAATAGTTCACTCGATAATTTTAACTAATTTGTATTACGAAGTTAACTTAAACATTACGAGAAATTAAAGAAATATTGCTTACTGTATAATAAAATCATTTTTATATTTACCTATAACTAGCTATATATAAATTGATTTCTATTATATACGTATTTTGGCAGCTAGTTAAGGCTGCAAACAGCGCAATGTAGATTAGCGTTATTAACGGACATTGTTACAAAGAGAACAACGCTTTTATTTGATTTTTATACCTCATTATTATTTGAGCCAGTATTCTGGTAGCGTTATTGATGGACATGCTGCGTAGAAAAGTAAGTACCTATCCTTTGTGTGTACCTCATTTTATATACCTCATAATTATTTGTACCATTTAATAGCGTTAGTGACGAACATAATTTTTACATAGAGAATTATATGTTTTGATTAATGATTAATACCAATGACATGTGCAATATAGTAATGGATGCACTTATTAGTTTTAATTTTCAGTAAACTGAAATATTTAAAGTAATCTAAATATTAAAAAAAAATCTAATTCGGGATACCTCATTTATAAAACGTAGAGTCAACGTTTTTATTTTATTTATTAACGATTTTGAAATCATACTAATTTTGAAAATGGAATGAAGAATGAGTGAAATTATTATTATTGGGGATTTTATTCCTCTTAAAGTAATTAACACGAAGATTAAATATTTCCTAATATCATCAGTAATTATCTATCATTAACATAAATTTCAATCAAATGTAAGCATCACATATTTCTTAATCTTCATCTTAAAAGTTATCATATATGTTTCTTCCCTAATGTCCCCCAGCATTTTAGCATACAACTTCATTCCACTGTACATAATCAAATTCAGTTTTGTGTCTTTGGCGGGTTGGCGTGTAGGTATTTGTGAGAAAATGTCTACCCGTCCAGAGGCATCTTTTCGTATCGGCACGTTACGTGTATTGTGTGAGTTTCGCGTGCGTCGTATGTGTGAGATGAATGCATCAGAGTCACTGAACGTGAACTAACTGGTTCAATATTACGTAATTCGGACTAATTTCGCACTAATCCTTTCTCTGTGGAACTCGTCTTGGAATATTCTCACGTCTGGGATCGCACTTGTTCACTGTTAATTGCTTTTAATTTCTATTCCGATTCTTTGTATGGAATCGTCGAACTATCACAACAAACTGTCAGTGTAGCGGCTACGTCGTCCTAAACATATATATGAAATGGCATTTCGTGAACATTCGAGCGTGATCAACTATGTTTTGGACATTCTACTAATTCTTATTTATTGTAAAACATTCCGAGTGCTGAGAAATCAGTGTTTACGTGTAATTCTTTCTACTTCTGCAGATGCAGTTAATAGATGCGAAAGGATCAATGGTATGATGGCCAGAAGAGGGTTGCGGAGATCGAAACCCGCTGTGAATTGTAGTCGTACGCAGTGAGCGTCCACCAATAGGAGGCCAGATGCGGGCAGTCGCCATTCGACGACCACAAGTACCGCACTCTTCCGCCTTTTTACTGTACTCCTCGACAAACTTTTGTAACCTTTGTGTCAATAAACCACCTTTTGTAATCGTGAGTATGATTCAACACCAACATCTTCCTATCCTTCTCCTGCTGTCACACCACACATACATAAAACGCACACGCATTATAACACAGCACATAGACTGCCTTATGCGTCACGTGCCAATACGAGAAAATGTCTCTTTCGAATGGACCTTCGAATATTCTTCAATATTCTTCATCCTCGAACGCACTCATCTCACCCAATTACCCGCTAAAAGGTCATCGAACTCTACAATGAAGGAAATAAACAAATGCCATGACTTTTATTTCATTAGAATAATAATTCAACGCTGCAACAAGGTCTGAGTTATTGTTCCGTGACATTTTATTAATTACGATTGTATGAATACGCATAATTAAAATATAGGGTCAATGATAGAGGTCACGAGATCAAATGCGTGTAACAACACAAGTCTCCCACACATTGATTGCTTTTTCAGCATAATATTTATAGCCAACGAAGGAATGCTAAAGAAAATATAAATAGTACAAAACAAAGCAATGCGTATACTATTGATATAATATAATAAAAAACAAAAATAACAAAAATGTTGAATGACCTAAAATTAAAATCAGTCAATCAAAGAATAAAATATAATGTTATAGTACAAATATTTGAAATCACATACATATTATTGTCCAAATACTTTAATAATAAGAAGAATCTAAATAAGAATTTTCATTTATACAATACAAGAGGCGCCGACAGCATAAAACTTCAAAAGAAAAAGTAAAATACTTTACAAAATTAATTTACAAAGGACTTAAATTTAATCATCGGTAGCCTACCGAAAACAATACAAAACACAGTTAATATAAAGAAGTTTAATCTGGAGTGCAAAAAGTTAACGATGAAAAACCTTAAATGATTGTAGATTATGTAATAATAATAATAATAAAAATAGATAATTTCTGTAGCGCCATTTTCGTAAAAAAAATCACCTCAACGGCGCTTTACAATAAGTTTTAATGTAAATCATGTATTAGCCCATACAACATATGTATGAAACTAAATAAACAGTGAAAATAATAAAAAAAAATTAGTAGATCAATTATGGAGTATATTATATACCTACTGGGTTTTCTTAAACTGGTACTTTTTGCTGGATATAATATATTGGATCCACTGTAATATTTAAATTTAAATCAACGGTTGATGCATTAAAGGATCTTTATTTATTTGAATAATTTTTTCTATATATCTTATTTATTTATATATCTTACCTATTATGTACCTGCACGTGATAATCTCTATTTATATATCCATATCCTCTTATATTTTTATATATCGCTCGTATCATAATTTAATATATGTATACTTACATGGAATGTGTGGGGCTGCACTAACCTCCCCACATACTGGAATAAAATTTATTATTATTATTATAATATCTATAATTCAGTACATTCTGAATTAGTGAGCATCGTGACTGCATTCAAAACATTTTTTTTTTGATATTGCTGCATTTTCACTTATGTATACCCCACAATTTCCGGTATACAATGTTTTAGTGACAAAACTAGCAGGATAATAACGACAAGGAAGGGTTAACTTGGTTAAACTCCACCAATAAACGCGATCTCTATGAGTTGTAGACACGTATTATTTTTACGAAAAAACACTCGCTTGCTCCATGCTATAAATATCAGGGTGGTTTTTATTCAGGCATGCGTTAGGGGGTGGTTCATATCACTCGCGAGTGTGCTGGGAGATGGGGGCGGGTGGGTGGGAGGGTTGAAATGTTTACTTAGACTTATAAATAAAACACAGAATGCGGTAATTCTTTGTTAAACCGAGTCGGCTTTAACGATTCAGTTAAACAATCCATTCTCATGCGATTGACATTAACTGTGTACAAATGCTCGTTCATCGTGTTTTCCTGCCATTAACCTAAGACTTTGATATTTTTAACAATTATTAATTGTACAGACGGTGACGCATTTAGAGTAGATGGCGATATATGCTTACATTTGTTGATATTGTAACTAAATGGTGAAAAGAAGAAATTTCGCACCGTCCGAATCCCTTGTAATATATCACAACACTATCGAAGGATCGAGAATGGCCTTTAGCATTCTAGGGCGATCTACAATATTTGGGAAATGCCTAGAATAACCAAAAAATAACGGAAACCTTCTCCTAAACTCTAGAAAGGAATATAATAATCTAGGAGGTTTGAAAAATCAGCGTTTGGGTATAATAGCAGGACTATGCCACGGCGATCGACTTTATTTTGACATTTGCATCGGTGCGAAGTGAGTTGCAAGACGACGGCGGTGTGTGGGAGCGAGTTGTTTCTTACTTACGTGGCGAAATATATAAATGCAACTATTAAAAGCGAGAATTGGATGGAATGTTCTAGTGAATGATAAATAGAGTGTTCACAGCGATAATTAAGTGTTTAAAGATGAGAGAAAAATTATGAAATAGTGTGATTTAATGAAAAACTTTGAGAGAAAAACGTGTTAAGTGACATTGTTCATTTAATAAAGAATTAATCATCAATCATTAATTAGTAAATCGCTTATGGTGCCTGAAATAATTTAAAAATTTAGTGTTACCACATTCCTAGAAATAATCAGCACTGACGGGAAACTGTTCGCGAATTAATTTTTTTAGACCTTAAGAAAATACAATAGCAAAATAATTTACTTTGTGTGAATCGATAGCCGCACACAGTCACGTGATGGAATTGACATCGGATCTTCTTTGCTTTGTGTTGCCATGGGCACAGGCGGCTATAATTAAAATATTTGTTTTTGGCACACAGATGAGCGTAAATTAAGAAAATATTTTATACATACATATAATATAAATATAATAATTTTGTTGTCTGTCTGTCGGTCATAAATTCGTAAATTGCTGGAATGAAAACATAAGACAATTGATTAATTAACTAGAGTGTGACACGCAATCAGCGCGCAGATAATGTTGCGCGGGTCTTTATTAATTATTAGTATTTCCTATGATTTTTCAAGGGTGTAGGTACGGCTAATACACTAATACTTAATGTTTTTATATTATAAGTGTTGTAGAAAATGTTATGTTTGTAAGTCTGTAACCCTGATATTTAATCATTTAAATCATTTAAATCTGAAACTTTTGATATTTATTATAGTAAGTGGGTTGTAATAGTGTCAAGACTATAGAGGTGATGCACTTATAGCAGTGGATCAGACGGTCTAGCCGCATGAAGAATATTCAGAGCAGCGTAGACTTAGAGTCTACGAATTTCTGAGTACTATCGGAAAATTTTTTTCTCATTAAATTCGCTAAAACTAGTCATGTGCATATACTAAAATCATACTTTTATTTATTTAACTGTAAATAGTTTCGGATATTTTATACGAACCGTATGTATTTCCGAGAAGCGAATCTCGACGTTTCGTTGAATACTTATTCAACGTCATCAGGAGGACGATCTTTACCTGCGGAGGTGGATTATCTAGGGCGTAAATTGTATGCACTTTGTTGTGGAGTGTTCTCTTCTTCTACAATAGAGGTCGCCAGTGTGCAATATGTACTAGTTACGCCGGCGGATTTTACTACGAATTCTCTCAAGGATTGAATCAATGTCGTTAGAACAGGGTGCCAAATACTTCATAGTTTGTAACTGTCATCTCTATTGAAATTGGGCTGTTTATATATTTCAATGGACTCCCTCACTAATCTGGGTATAAGGTACGGCTCTGTTGATAAGATTTTTGCCTTGTCAAATCTGATGAAGTGACAGAGATTCCCTTTGGATGCATGTTTATTTATTTATTTATTTGTTTACGCCCATTAGGCTTTTACACAAAGAGTATAAAATAAATTTCAAAAAGCACATACATTAAACAATATCTGTATAGCACCAAAACATGAGTATAAAAGTTAAAAATATAAAGTAAATAGCGGCAATGTGTATAGGCTTTTACCTAAAAATATAACATAAAATTAAAAAGAACAAACATTAAACAATATAAGTTATAAGTAGCGAAATATGAAGTTTCAGGAATAGCACCAAATCATGAGTATAAAAATTAAAATTTTAAAAATGTAGAGTAGGTAACGAGCAGCAATGCGTATAGGCTTTTACATAAAAAAATATATCATAAAATTAAAAAGAACATACATTAAACAATATAAGTTACAAGTAGCAAATTATTAAAAGTATCAGGAATAGCACCAAAACATGAGTACAGAAAATAAAAATATAAAGTACAAAGCGGCAATGTGTACGAAAAATATATATTACCCACCATTACATATTAACAGCTGTAGTCAGTAACGAAGCAGTATTGCCTCTTTAAGTGTGAACTTTACTTTCTCCAGACTGTCGACGAAAATGTCAATCATGCAACCATATTCATTACAAGTTCCCAATATTCTGTGTATCACAGAATTTGATTGATAGTTAGTATTGCAATTGTTGCGATGGAATGTGACAATTTGTCGAGTTCTATGTGTGGAAGGGATATTATAATCGATACATGCTACAAGGTCAGGGCTGTCCAACATATTGTTTACAATTTTGTAAAGAAGAACTATATCATAAATTTTTCTTCTATCATATAATGTGAGTAAATTTAGTCTCTTCAATATGTAATTGTATTCTATGTTTTGTGTTGGTATGCTTAACTTGCAGTTAATGTATTTGAGAAATTTGCGTTGGACACGCTCAATACTGTCTATATGCCCATTATAATATGGAGACCAAACTGATGAGCAATATTCTAATTGGCTCCGGACAAGAGACATGTATAACATTTTAATACTTTCAATTGATTGAAATGGGCGTGATGTCCTTAAAATAAATCCCAGCAATTTTAGAGACTTACAAGTTATCGCATTAATATGATTAGTAAAAGTAAGTTTCGAGATTGCCGATATATTGGAGTTGTTGTTTTTAATTGCTCCAATATGTTCCTTCAATCGTGTAGCGATATTGCGTTGGGCCTAGTTTTATTTAATTAATTATTTTACTAATTAAATGGCATCATTATCGTTGTTTATATTAATCAAATAAACACTTTGCATAAAACTACTATTTATTAAATAATCTACATTTTTAGGGTACCTTTATAAGGATACAACGTATACCAAAAAATTGTTTGGAAGTACATTTACAATTAAATTTTTAATGATTTAAAAAAAATGTGGTTCCACAAAAAATGTTTTCTTTTTATAAATATAAATAATGTGACAGAAAAGTTAATTTGTTATTATCAAAGAAATTTAATAGTATTACATTGATTAATTTTAAAATTAATTATCAACTCACACAATAAATTGATTTAAAAAGGATTATGATATTACAATAAGAATTATTTATGTCAAATCTGAATTAAAAATCCGCTTATATTTGGATTTACGGTCACAATATATAAATTGCTATTAATTTTATTTACATCAGAGGGTTACAAATACAAACACATGTATATAATATATAAATAAAAATATGAATGTAACCAGAAATTTATTTGATAGTTTGTAATAGAATCACCGAAAAATATTTTTATCAATTTATTTCTCGAGCTGTTAATCAAAATCAAATGAATTCGGTTTACAATTCCAAAATAATATAATTCAATATGTAACGCAACCATATTATGCTGCGTCATAAGTATAATGAACTTTTACTTAATTAGCTTAATTTAATTCCTAAACTGTTGCCTATTGTTATGGTAATTTGTTTCAATTGTGTAACAATTTCAATTTTTTCACACCACACGGTGAGCTGGAAAACATCCGACATTAAGTAGACTACTAATTAACGTTACTTGATTAGTTACTAAATGTCATAAACACGTGATATTTCCTTTAAAAATATATGTTTTTTATTATTTGTTTATCATTTAAAATGTTAGTGCATGCCAAGCTGCACAACAGTTTAAAGGCACTGTTACTCTTTACATAGTTTTAACACATACATTTTAAAGTCACTGGACACAGATTTAACGTGAGCATTGTTCCGTAACTGACGCCAATTCCGCACTATTCACTCATCTGTGTCAACACTTTATATTCGTCTTCTAGAATATTCTCCTGTCTGTTTTTTAAATTTTATTTTTGTTATCCTGACGAAGAAGCCATTGGCTTCGAAACATATTGAATTTTTTCAATAAATACGTGGTGTTTACAAAGTTAATTTATATAAATTATAATTATGTCACCACAAAATAAATTTGCTATATTTGAAGAAGAAGTTACTCTAGATTCACTTGCAGCCGTGCAATTACTCAATGATATGTGGTTCTTCTTGATTTATGATCTCGCAAAAAATATTTTTTTATATGTAAGTACCTACTTACAGATAGATAAAAATGTTTTGTTTCACTTAGTTTTTTTGTCAGATTTATATGTCAGTCAGTATTTATATGTGCTTATTATATGTTTATATGTTACTTTTTGAATTTTGAATTTTTGAATTTTGAACGTAGAATTTTGCACATAGTGAATAATTTATTACATTCATCCTTGTGCATTTTCTTATTTATTTAAGCTTACTCAATGAGTACAGAGTTGCGTTCTTTTACATTTCATTTTTCAGTAAATCTCATTATGTTTTTTTTATTTTTATTTAAAAGTTATCTTACTTTGTTCTATTATCTTTAGGAATCTTAACTAAAATTGAAGTTGAACTAAGCTAAAAATAAAATACTATCACATCTCAAAAAAATAAAAAATAAATAAAAGATTTTAACTGGACAGCATATCCGTGGTGACACTAGACGCTGTAGAAGGTACTAGTGAAGCGTTTTGCCTCGGTCGCGCTTTCTATGTAGGTCTTTCGGCTGCGTTGAGTGATATAACGTTAGATTTTTCTAGATGAGATCTATCAGAAGACATCCGATAGATGTCTATGTCTTCCGATAGTTCTCATCTAGATAAATCTAACGTTATATCACTTGATTTCTATTTGTATTCAATGACGAACTTTTTCTTTAATCCTTATAATCTTCATCTATGGTAACATTTGTTTCGTTCTAATCGGAGTTATAGTTAAATAAGACATAATATGTTATCATCGTTATCTTCTTTTTCTTATTCTGGGAGGATCCGCAATCCACCATAAACATTCATCTGCTTTATACTCTTTTTGAGATATATGGATTTAAAACCTGACCTATTTTTTTTAACGGTCAGATGTTTAACAAACACCGCATATATCCATACAATTTCAAATACATATGCATAAAATTATAAAAAAACTACATTAAAGGAAAAATTTAATGAAAAAAATAATAAAAGCAGACTTTCCCAAATGCATAGCATTAAATTAGTAACATTATATATGGCATTAATTAGAATGAATAATATTAAGTGTCTAGCTATTCACACAGACAATGGCAGTCGAAAAAACAAATCATTGTATTTAAATAACGTCGCTGTATGTAGATTTTCATACACAAATATATACGAGTCTAATACATACTTAATCTGAAAAATGCTGGATAAGAAATAACTCCAGTATATTATTACATAAAAAAATATTTAAAAAAATATATAATCACTTAAAAAACAAAATAAATTAAAGTGTACCTCCAACAATTATAAAACAAGGATTAAAAAACTAACTCATAAAACCCAAGTTTTTTTTTAATCCCTTTCTTTGTAAATTAAGTTTACCATCATGTAATTAAATAATTGATTGACTGAAAATGAAACATGTCTAGACTGTCTGACATCTGTGTCAAAAATCTCTAAAAATATCTCTTAATTATTTGATTTCTTCCCAAAAAACCGAAGAGTGCTGTCATCTGTGAACCAATTATCATAAATTTTCGAAATTCATAGTGAAGTACCTGTTATACCTACCGACGGAGTAACTCAAATTTTAAATTTTCCGTGACGTTATCAGGTCGCCGTTGGTAGTAATCAAACTTTTGTAATGATTCCAATTTGAAAAAACCATTAAAATTTTTAAAATTCCAAAAAACTACTATAATTATTAATTTTTTTAACGAAAATTTGATAGATCTTCTTGATCATCGCTACGAGTCTACTTGCAAAGTTTCAGCTCGATTGGATCACGGGAAAAGGATTAAAAATCAATCCAAAGTTTTTTCGTCAAGCAAACAAGCAAGCAGACGCCACGAGTTAAAAGAAAGGAAGTAAAAAGATACAGGTTTGTACTATGAACTGCTCAAAATATTCAGATCTACGAGTACTCTCATTGGTTTAATCTAGTCTTGACTGCTATTACATTGCACACTTCGTCAATTGAGACGTGATGCATATTAAAAGTACTAATTTTATTTTATTTTTCACGAGACACTAACATAATATTTGGTACAAAATTCATTAAAAACAAAATAACAATAGGAGGGGGAGGAGGAATATGGAATATTTGTTTTAAATTCAACCCATTATCCCCATTAAAAGTGCTTTCCACCTGCTATAAAGCCCGGTCGCCGAAAAGAGAGAATTTCGTATACTGACCCTACGCTACGTATCCTTGTCGCTCGCGCACCATTATGTTGCTGTCACGCTCGCTCGCTGTGCCTGTGCGAGCCTGACAGCAACATATTTGTGCGCGAGCGACAAGGATACGTAGCGCAGGGTCAATGAACGAAATTCTCTCTTTTCGGCGACCGGGCTTAAGCAACATGCATGTATTTAATGCATCAATGCAATGCGGCCAAGCAGTCCTTCAGAGCGATTCGGCGTGTACTGTGAAAGCAGTGAACCAAATAAAAATCGTAACAATCCCAATTATAATAATTTCGTTGTCTGTCGGTCCGTCGTAACTTCATGTAACGTCCGTAACATAATTTTTTCTTTTTTTAATTTTCTTTTTTTATATAAATAAGTAGCTTGTTGGTCCTGTGGTTAGGACACTCGCCTCGTGATCCAAAGGTTGCGGGTTCGAACCTCACTCCAGACTAGCAAGTTAGTCCTATTTTCATAGCACAAGCGATTAGCTTAGTTTGAAAATAGTAAGAATATTGATGTGACACGTATTCCGTGTTCGCATCTCTATTTAAAAAAAAAAAAAAAAAAAAATACTTATTCCTTAGAAACCGACATGTAAAAGAACCGTCATTTTTGACGGGTCATAGCTGGTTATTGATAAAGATCAACATGAACGAAAATTTAAAAACGAGTTCCTGCTGCCTCCAAAGCAGTAACGGAGGGCATCCGAGATGAACGTAATACGATTAGATATTAGAGCGTGAATGAGGAAATATTAGGTCCTTACATATGAAATTGGCGTTTTGCCGTACTGGCAAATTTGATCTCAAATATCTTCTCTTTGGTTAGGAATTCCAAATCCAAATTTATACAGCTATTTACTCATGTATTTGTGTTTTGAAAATTATAATTCATTTGTTTTTTCCTCAATTGTTTTTTTCTTTGCGTCACTCAGTTTACAAAATGAAAAACTTGAAATATCGCGTTATTTACGAGTACGAGTTCCACCGTGGCACCAGTGCTGCAGAAACGGCTCGAAGGATTAATGATGTGTATGGCGACGGTGCCGCAAAAGAAAACACAGTGCGTTTTTGGTTCCAACGTTTTCGTTCTGGAAATTTCGACCTGCAGAACAAGCCCCGTGGACGGCCGGAGACCAAAGTTGATAATGAAGAATTGAAGGCTATTATGGAAGCGGATCCATCGCAAACCACATCCGAGTTAGCTGCAGGCTGCGGTGTTAGTGATAAAACTGTTTTAATCCACTTGAAGCAAATTGGTAAGGTGAAAAAGCTTGAAAGGTGGGTACCTCACGAATTGAGTGAAGCAAATCAACAAACGCGCGTTGACTGCTGCGTTGCATTACTCAACCGGCACAATAATGAAGGGATTTTAAATCGAATCATTACCTGTGATGAAAAGTGGATCCTGTACGATAATCGGAAGCGCTCATCGCAATGGCTGAACCCTGCCGAACCAGCCAAACCATGCCCCAAGCGAAAATTGACTCCAAAAAAGTTACTTGTGAGCGTTTGGTGGACTAGTGCTGGTGTCGTTCACTACAGCTTTCTTAAATCTGGCCAGACGATTACGGCAGATGTCTATTGTCAGCAACTGCAAACCATGATGGAAAAGCTAGCTGCTAAACAACCGAGGCTGGTTAATCGCTCTAGGCCACTGCTGCTTCATGATAACGCTAGACCACACACTGCACAACAGACGGCTACCAAATTAGAGGAGCTTCAATTGGAATGTCTAAGACATCCACCGTACTCTCCGGACCTTGCCCCAACAGATAACCATTTTTTTCGAAATTTGGATAACTTCTTGCAAAGGAAAAAATTAAACTCCGATGGGGCAGTCCAAACCGCCTTCAAAGATTTTATTGATTCCCGTCCGAATGGTTTTTTTAGTAAAGGGATCGATGAACTACCTATGAGATGGCAAAAGTGCATAGATAGCAATGGTACATACTTTGATTAAATAAATATATTATAATAAAAAAAAATCGGCTTTATGTTCCTCCCATACTAAACGCCAATTTCATATGTAAGGACCTAATATAAGAATGTGGCCGAAGCAAAAGTGGTGCGCCAAGATAAAATAATGTAGCGTTCTATCCTCTCTGCCTATCTCTCCGGAAAAACGGCATGATGGTTAGTTAGTCAGTTTAAAATAATGCTGATTTGATGATGGAAGTATCCAAAACAGTAAAAATCCGGACATTTTATTTTCTTCGACATGTAATGATTTATTCAGAGAAGTAACAGATCTTGCAACTCGTAATGCAGTAAAAAATACTGATAAGGGCACTGAAAGAAGGATAGCGTAGTGGCTGAAAAACCTGTCGGCATGGCTTGGTCCGCCTTTCAAAATTCTTTCATTAAAAAAAAAAAAATTGATGGTTTTTAAAATTTTATTCGAAGCAATAAAATCTTGATACAAAATATTTTTACAAGATTACCGAAATTAAATTACATTTTCCCCAAGATTTATTATAGATGTCTCATAGAGACGAAGCTATTTGGCGTTTAAGGGCTTACGACCTATCGTATGGCTGACTTAAGTAATCATATTACACAATGTTTACACACAATCAATTACACAAGAGTAGGATTTTGGTCTTATGGTTAGGACTCTCGCCTCGTGATCCAAAGGCCGTGAGTTCGAACCTCACTCCAGACCAGCAAGTTAGTCCTATTTTCATAGCAAAAGCGTTTGACTTATTTGAAAATAGTAAGAATATTGATGTGACACGTATTCCGTCTCTGACCACCACCATGGTCACGTGGAGCACTCGCCTAGGGCGACTACCCCACTAGCGAGGGGTGCTGTGATGGCCCGAGACACATACACACAGACACCCGTATAATTAGTTACCACAGATGCTGACGTCGAGGACGGCAGGCCGTCGCCCTCGATACAGAGGTTGAGACAAAATTGCTGAGCAAGGCAAATGTAAGCCGGACCGATGACCGAGTACAAAGGCGAGATATAGCAGAGGGCATGGACTATCGGAGTAACGAAACGCACCTCGCTGATCTAAGCTAAATACCCACACGCGCGGCCGAGTAAAGAGGAAATCATAACACCCCCGATTCCTTTGTTCTGAATGACTATATAAGCACGCGCCCGCAGAACAAACCATCTCACTCCAGCGGGGCTTCTCGGATACAGCGGAAGCCCTTGCCGTCATACCTTCGAACGTCACGCTTTCACTTGTAATCTTTGTACACTGTATTCTTTATAACTTGTGTTTTGTAATCAAATAAATTCTGACAAACCATCGCGACTTTTACATCATCAACCGCAGCAGAGATCTCCGACTCTACAAATGGAGTGGTGACCCTTCAGTTCAACTCTATCCAAAACCGGAGGACTATCTTTAATATATCTTGATTGATGATGTTCCCCTGGGGATTAAATCCAGTATTGTGTTCTTGAAATTATTTAACATACTCAAAATATTCTGAAATTACATTTTACTTTTGTTGCTGTTTTTGTCAAAGTTCTTTCTCTTATTTCCAATATTCATTATTTTTGTATTTAATTTCAATTTATTTATTTTACGCGGTATTGATATTTAATTAAAAAAACATTTAGAAATTTGGTTTGTTTTCATTGTGTCGCGTGTATCTTATATTTTGGAACATTTGTCGTTGGAACAAATGTCCGTGGACCTGTCCCTGAACTGCGCAGTGCCACTGTACCGAGTCAAGAATGACGTATTAAATTTATCGACTTATTTCGTCTCGTTTATCATCGCCGTAGAAACCATCGGATATTTATAACTCTTTCAGACCCGATGGTAGCGAGATTTATACTATAGATACGGGGGCGACATGAAGCATGAATGCCAACAGCGGCGACCAATTTACCTACACGGCAGCTTGCACACGATGCCCCCGATGGTAGTATCACAAATCGCACACCGCGGACCGAGGCGAAGATCCCAGAGACAAGAATTATTGGGCGGAGCTGACAGCCGGCCGCTGAGGCCCCCTAATGAAGACATAACTTTTGAGACAACGGCGCGGTGCCAGCAAATGATGCTGCTATATATTAAACAATGTTTCAGCCAGCCTGTGGTACCCACGCGGTGCTAGCAACGCAACGCAAGAGACGCACAAAATAGTAGAAAACAAGCAACAAACAATGTATGTAGGTTTTTAGTAAGGCTGGACATTCACTGCAAATTTGCGCGTTGAGGGTAATTTTTTTTTGTGAGGGCATGTAGCGAGAAAGCGAGACCGCAAAATGCGCTTGAAATCAGTATTCCAGTAATATCTAAATATAATAATTTAGTTAGTATCAATTAGTAACTTTATCTTATATCAGAATGTATATACTTACTACACTACAATTTTTTTAGGACGATAACTTAGATAGAGTCTTTATTATTATGTAAAAGTAGTATTCTGAAAAATATTTACAATAATTAAGAAAATGTGAGCATTAAGTGATGGGCCGCGAAAAAAATCGTTTTCAGTATCTTAGAAATCATCAATAGTCACAACAGAAATAATAGAAATCAAACCTATTGAATATTTATATGCACGTAGAAAATATTTTTTACCAATGTAAAGCTAGCATTATGATGATGAATCCTGACATAAATAACTAAGAAATGTTTGATTTTTGAATATTTTTTACCAATATAAAGCTGGCATTATGATGGTGAAGCCTGACATAAATAATTGAGAAATATTTAATTTTAATAAAGTTATAATTTTTTTAATTTGTTAAATTTTTTAACATTTTTTGATGATTTTAAAACTCTTTTTATTCATATAATGAAACAAATTTAAAAAATATACTTATTGTGTTTACTCCCGTACTTTGAATTTTCAACCAGTATTTTTTTTTATATTAAAAATACGTTAATTAGGTACATTTTAAAAATAAGAATTCTAAATTATGATATAAGTCAATATCATACGTGTCAACTCAGTTTTAAAAAAAACTGATTGTATACCTGAAATTAAGGTAAAAATTGGGTAATTTTTATACAAGAAGATGATAATTTTGTTTTAAATTTTTTACGGGGCACGTATATAGCCACATATTAAACAAATATTTTCTCATTTCCCATGCATTCAGTCAACTTTCGTTCTTCTTTTGCCAGCTCCAGGCTTCACTTAATCATCATTAATTCATTATCAGTATTGGAACAAGAAATTCAAAAGTCAAAAAATGACATATTAGGAAATGGATGCATTCAAAAATTACTCATATACTTACAATCAAATGTCAAATCAAACGTACACACAATCAAATACGTTTGTACCTATTCGTTTCGGATTTGTTCATTGTCTACGAGTATTTCACACGTTTTCTTACTCTCCTTCTTATTCCTTTCCTCCTTTTCCTACATATATGTTGTAGGAAAACATTAATAAATAATACAAATTATACATAAATGTCTTTTACGAAAACGATAATTCATGCATGAAGAGGTTAAAGAGGCAATTAATTCAACGCTATACATTTGTAGGTTATATTGACTGACGTTTGGATTTGCGCGCGCACGTCATCTCGCATGCGTGTTGCCAGTAAGGCGAAGAATTTAGCTACTTTTTACTGCCGCTACGTAGGCTAATGAATGTAATGCAACCAAATAATTGAGCAGTTCGCGATGTTTTTTCCGTTTTTATTGTTTTGATATGCAAAACAAATGGATGGAATAATGTCGTAGATTAGTATTTTTTAGAAGATTTTTATTGCCCTAACATAATAGAGTAGTTAATAATGATATATTTGTTCATTGTTTCAGTGCGATGACTTTTTATTATGATATTTTATTTAGTCATATAGGTACTTGCTTGCGTTATATGAAAAAGCTGTAGATGGTATTAATTTATTAAAAGATAAATTATTAATTCATGCATTTTTGAACTTTCGTAATATTCTTCGACTTATTGTCGAATATGTATTGTACGTGTATTGCCATCGAAATACTTAGCTCTAATTTTAATATCAATACACTTGAAATATTGTTGAACCACCATAAAAAATATTTTAAATATTCGTTAGCGGAATTGTTTAATGCCATTAAACCATTTTTAGAAATATGTATGGCCAGTTGGGTGAAGTTATTTATATATTCTTAGCTACAAAATATATTTAACAGCAATTTAAAATTGTCTATTATTAGATAAATAATGTTAAACTGGACCGTACATACAATCCAATTGGGTAGAGATTAGTCAAAAGCGATGCTATCTAATATTTCTAGTTGAATAGTTTCAACTAGGAATATTAGATAGCGTTGCTTTCGATGAGTCTGTATTTTTTATATATAAATTAAAACATACAAATTTTTAATTTTAAGCTGTTAAACACTTAAAATTAAAAATTTGTATGTTTTAATTATTTTATAATTGTAAAAATGAATTAAAAAACAAAAAAAAAACAAAAACAAAAACTAAAACAGCCTAACCTAACCTGAACCATCAAATATAAAAAATGTAATCTGATTTCTAATAAGTACTTACTGTTAATTTTAATATGGAAATATTGAATTTTATACAAAATATTACAGGGTTATTTTTTTATCTTTTTTATAGGATAATGCTTAAAATGAGAAGGATGAATAGAATAACGAATGAAGATGTTATGAATGAATAAGTATTTTAATTAATACAAATCCAAAAACTTCGACATCAGGGCTCTGGAATAAGAAGAGAATAATATGAAGACATCTCTGCTTTGGAGCTTCGGAAATGGAGAGAGCAGGCACTGAACCGAGATGAGTGGAGTCAGTGGAGGAAGATTCTCGAGGAGGCCAAGACCCGCTATGATGAATAGGTGAAGAACCTTAGGCTGTGGCTTACGCAGTTTATTATAGATCTTTTTCGGGCCGCAGTAAATGCAGTGCTGAAAGCCTGCATGATAATCAAAGTTCGTTGAAAGGATTAAAAGAATTGAAAGGCGTGACAATAAGGAGATAAAACTTATTGAAAATATCAATAGTTTTAAGGACAACGCAACACTTGATAAGATTCAAATTAATGCTTATTATATTGAAATGCAATTGAAAAACAATAATAACAGAAATATTTAATAAACCAAGTGAATCAGAGAATAAAATATAATATTTTGGTAAAAAAAAATTAAAATTATATGTGGATTATTCGCAAATATTTAAATAAAAGAGTGAAACAATATAATAATTTTTGAGAAATAAAAATATTTCACAAAATTATTAAATATACAAAGGACTCAAAATATTCCACAACCTTACAAAGGTAATACAAAATATTGGAATATAAATAAACGTTCAAAAATTGTTACGAAAAAATTTAAATAGCCATTATTTATATAATATTAGTATACGTTGTTTATTCGTTGATACAATTTTAAAATCATGTATCTTAAGCCTTTTGTAATATGGAACTAAATAGTAATTAAATATTAATATTATAAAGAAAGAAAATTGGGAGGGTTTTCAAAGAGTGTGTGATGTAGAAGTTATAAACAGGAATTTTATGACCTGCATGATCAGCTGAAGTTCACAAAATTTAGTGAACTACAGAGGTTTCAATACCTAGGGCATATACGACATACGGCTGGTGCGTAAGAACTCAATTGTATTTATTTATTTATTTATTTAATGTTTATGGAAGACCAACAGCACAAAAAAAAAGCATAGAAAACATTGATACAATATAGATGGCCAATTACAGGTCTCCACATTTAGAAATATGTCAGTAATGATAAATATTTATGATATACTAAGGCATATTAATTATATAGAAAGAAAGAATAAAAAATTTAAACAAAAGAAAAAGAAACTTAATTATTACGTGGAAAAAAATTCAGCACTCAAAATTTTTCTTAATCTTGTGTGGCTGCACTCGAACAGATCAATATCCAATAATCTTATCAGTTTATTGAATGCATCGCATACCCTCAAGAAATATGAATTCCGACGATAGTTGGATGAGGTAAAATCAATGTGAAAGACTGGGTTGTGTCTACGAGATCTACAGGGAACATGGAATTTTAGTCTATTTAATAGTTCAGGACAGTCGACGTTGCCTGATACAATTTTTAGTAGGTACATCAAATCACCTATTTCCCGACGTCTGTATAAAGGTAGGATGTGATATTTTTTGCATGAACTGTCATAATCGTCAGAAACGCAATTGAATTTAAAGTTGAGAAAGCGAATAATTTTTTTTTGAATTTGTTCCAAGCAATTTACATAGATCATATACTGGGGGTTCCATACTTGCGTTGCATAATCGAGTTTGCTTCTGACAAAAGTGCAGTAAAATACTTTCAATGTCTTTACACACTTAATATCTTTAGACACTCTCATGATGAAACCTAAAGCCCTATAAGCCTTACTTATAATAGAATCGATATGTTCATCGTATAATAATTTTCTATCATTGATCACCCCTAAATCTCTGATTGATGTAGCTGTTTCTAATTGTTCTCCTTTTAGTATATAGTTAAATGGTATTATATTCTTTTTGCGTGTGAAAACTACACAATAACATTTTGAGGGATTCAAATCAAGTTTATTTAATTTACAATAATTATCTAACTGTAGCAAATCATCTTGTAGATTGAACGAATCGTAAATACTAGAAATTGGTTTAAAAATTTTCATATCGTCAGCAAAAATTAGGACATTAGAGTGACGAAAGCAATCGTGAATATCGGAAATGAAGATTATAAACAACAATGGCCCCAGCAGCGAACCCTAGGGTACTCCGCTGGGACTACAACCCAACTCGACATGTAATTGCTTACTACCACAGCCTGAGTTCTATTATCGATGTAGGATGCAAACCATCTTAGCAAGTCACCACGTATTCCGGCCAGGAAAAGCTTATTAATCAACAGATGATGATCTATTCTATCAAACGCCTTACTATAATCAGTATAGATCACATCTGTTTGAAGTCCTTTATCCATTTTATCAGTTAGAAAGTCATTAAAGAGGATTAGATTGGAGACGGTTGATTTCCCTTTGATGAATCCGTGTTGATCTGGATGAAAGGAGTGATGAAGAGCTGCATAGACTTGATCGTATATAACCTTCTCGAAAACTTTAGCAATTGTGCACAATTTAGAAACAGGTCTATAATTTGCGACGTCTGATTTCGAGCCTTTTTTATGAATCGGCGTAATAAATGCCGATTTCCAGATATCTGGCACAAATCCATCCTTAATAGAATTTTTAAATAAAATTGTTAGAGGTACAGCAATTATATCAGCACATTTAATTAAATATATTGGTGGTATTTGATCAGGTCCAGCAGATTTATTTATATCAAGATGCTTTAATTGATTTATTATGTTCGATTTACTGACTTCTATTGATGAAATGAAACAATCGGTGATTGGTTCGTAATTGGACAGAGAATTCGTATTTTGAGTACTTGAAGAGGGATTTGAAAACGTAGAATAAAAATAATCGGAAAAATAGTTACATATGTCGGATCCTGATGTGGCAGTATTGAGACCGTATGTCATATTACTTGGCAGGTTGAATGATTTAGATTTTGATTTAATAAATGACCAGAACGTCTTGGGGTTACGTACTACAGACTCCTCTATTTTAGAGATGTAATTCAAGTAACATTCGTTTTCCAATGACTTGGCTCTATCGCGTAAAATATTAAAAGATAATTCGTCAGATTTATTGTCATAAATTTTAAATTTACGAAAGTACTTGAATTTTTCTCTGATAATTTTTTTGAGTACCGCAGTGTACCAAGGAGGGAAATTATCAAAATTTCCCGTCTTGCATGGTACGCATTTGTCGCGAATAGTGTAAAGTACCTGGTAGAATGATCTCAATGCTTGCTCAACGGGCTTATCCGCTAGCAATAAATCCCAATCAATCGTGTTTAGTTCATTATTAATAACCTCAAAGTTAGCACGATGATAACAATATTTCGTTCGAGGTGCTGGTTTCAGTGAATGGAAGTCAATAAAATTAGCCGTTATTGTCAATGGTTTGTGGTGGGGATCCACAGATACTAATGGGTCAAGACATTCTGAAACTCCGACCAATTATTACTCCCTTTCTTTTAACTCGTAGCGTCTGCTTGCTTGCTTGCTTGTCTGTCGAAAAAAATTTGGATCGATTTTTAACCCTTTTCCCGTGATCCAATGGAGCTGAAACTTTGCAGACGGACTCGTGGCGACGATAAAAATGATCAAATAAATTTTCGTTAAAAAAATTAATAATTATAGTATAATTTTGGATTTTTCGAAATTTTTTATTACTCGCTTTCGTACCGTCGCCCGACTCGAGCCCAACGCGTAGGTTAAGCGCCAAACCTGTTTCCACTAGTAAATGAGAAAGGGAGTATAATAAAAACTTGGTTTTTATGGGTAAGTTTTTTTTTAAATAGACCGTCAACAGGTCATTAATGATCCTAATAGATGGTCCTATAGTGAAGAGATGATAACGATAAACATGAAGCAAATCGAAGAATAGTGAGGTGGCAGGGCATGAATAAAAAATCTACCTTGAAATCAGCAATAGCTCAGTGCAGGGACCTGTAAAGGTATATTGTGGAAGAGGGCACGACCCATATGGTGTTTTAGAGCCAGGGAGGCTAATGACAATAACTATCTCTTCTTCTTATATGAATTGACACGGGACGTGGCTGTGTGAGGCTAAATCAAATATTTAAACTTAATTAAAGTTTTAATTATTATACCAAAAAGTCAATGGGCACGAACTAAATCGGAGCACTGTTCTTAAATTACAGTTACCTACCTATTAATGTTTCTAGTAAATTTTACGCAATTATTATTACACCGTTTCTTAATTTACACTAATTAACGCTGTTTCTATCGTTTCGAATACTTTCTAGAATATCCTAATTTTAGTACGTTGAAAAATTTCTCGCTTGTCGGTAGGTGCTCGCCTGATATCTATTACTAGGTCAATCAGGCGTTGGTCACACTGCTTTGTGGTTTATCGCTACTAACATTGCATTCGTCAAAGGTCAAAACAAGACTCGCTCCACCATACGCGCGCCAGGCCTTTTATAGGTGACACTGCTTTCTAGATGTTTCGACGAATTTCTTCACAATTCCAGTGGTCGCTAGATTTTTCCTGTATTTACGGGACTGTCCTAGACGATTCCGTAGTGTTGTTGTCTTTGAGAAATTTCGAGAGGTTTTGATAGTGCGCAATTCCTTTCGGCTCACCATCTCGTTACAGTATTTAGGAAAACCTTTTTGTGCCATTCAATGTGGAGTGTTAAATTAGACGTGGTAAGTTAATAGAATGAAAGTGATGTGCATTCGTGGGGAGTTGAAAATTACCCTCGACTAGCTCACTGTTAAGTGACTTGAAGCTTCGTGATGGACAGGCAAAAAATACTTCTGCTTTGAACCACACTCACGTCGGACGCCTATTAAGTTGAGCCTGAACAAATGGGTGGCTGTCAGGCAATGTCTAATCAGGCAAGAGAAGGAATTACTAGCTAATACGTTAATATTGTGAAATATTTTATTTATTTATTTATTTAAGTTTGACACGGTCATAAAGTCTTTTATAATACAAATAAACAAAAGATTCACAGAGAAAAAAAAATGGAAACGTTAGTTAACAGAATAAACAGAAAATTGATATAAGTAAAAGTAAAAAAAAGTACAAAGAAGAACATAATAAAGTGTACAAAAAATTGTAGTGGATGTCACTCGAAAAGTTATGTTTTGCCTGGTAGACCTAGCAGGTACACGACACGTTATTAATTAATGAATGTAATTCAGGACAATCCAATAAGCCAATTTGAAAATATGCATAAGGTTAGATAAAAATCAGATAATGTAACTAATTTTAATTTCTTTATTAAAACATTAAACACATATATAAAAAAAACGCATTTGTTTTTTAATTCTACTTACTTAATTTTTGTTTTCATGAAGGCACTATCAATCGGATTAAGGGATTGATAAAGTCCTTGCTTTTATAAGGGACTGACAACTTCCTTATAAGGCGAAACGAGTCTCACAAAAATTAAATAAGTAGAATTAAAAAAAAAGTATTTATTTTCATATGTATCATTATGAAGTTCTACAAAATAACCACCGAAACAATAAATTAAAAAAATAAAAGTTCAAATTTACAGCAGCAAAAATTTCATAAATCTTAAACATACAAACTCTTTTTATATAGCTCGAGTGAACAGCACAGTACAGCGATCAAAACTGATTATAAACTAATGATATATACAGGGCATTTATTCCTGAAAATGAAATAAATTTAATTAATATTGTGGCTATTAGAAAATGGATCAATCGTTTACGAAAAAGCATACGTAAATTGACGGTCCCTCCGCAACTTAGGACATCTACCAAAAATGCATGTTTAATTTTTTGTACCAATACATAAAAAATTATTCTTCTCCGTAATACAAAATATAAAAAAATGTTTCTTCTTTATACATAGAAAAGAACTGACGTAAAACTAGACAAATACGCTAATTTTGTTTGTAAAGCCAAACTTTAAACGACTCTCCTGTACAATTCCTTTTTTATAAGTGACAGTTTACGTAGGGATCATCGGAATGGGGAAATTGGTAAATTACAGGTCCCAGAAATTGAGAAGTTCAGGATCCAAATCCCGATGTCAGCGAAATATTTTTCGATAGATTATTTCTGAATATTTTTATGATTGATTGATCTTATTTATTTTTAAAATTTTATGGAGTAAGAGTGTACAATTGTTACGTGATTTTAATTCACGCTATTTCATAAAAAATATATATATATATTATTCCCTCAATTTATATAATACAAAAACTTGTAGAAATGTTTATATTACGATTAAGGAGCATTTAAGATGTTTAAATTTTGAAACTATTCTGAACTTTATTATCATCTTTTAGAAACGAACCATTCTCATGATATTAACAAGGGTTTAGAAATTTCAGATACAAATAACAGGATGACAGTTCATCATCATCAACTCTTGGCTCTACAACCTCTGGTGGGTCTTGGCCTCCTCAAGAGTCTTCCTGCACTCATCTCGGTTTAGTGCTAGCTCTCTCCAGTTCAGAAACTCCAATGTAGATATGTCTTTGAGGACGTTGTCCATCCATCTTAATTTTGGACTTCTAAGCTCCTTTGCCCAATCTGTCTTGAGTTCAGCAGGGACTTTGGTGCTTGATGCTCGGTCATTCTCTCTACACGTATAGCTCCTTACACAGAGTATAGAGTTCAATATTGCAACATCTAAGCCAAAGTCCATTTTCTATAACCGGTCCAAAGACACGCCTCAAAATTTTACTTTCAAAAACGTCCAGTGCTCGCTCATTCTCCTTAGTTAGAAACACAGTTAGATAAATTAAAAACTTTAGAAATTAGAAAAAGTGTTAACAGCACATAACAAAATCAAATAAATATATAACCAATACTTTTTGCGAACAGTTTTATCTTTTATATGTGTTTTAATATCCTATTTTAATTAATTATTCTATTCCTATATTTTTATTCAAGTTAATGTCTATTTAAGTTAATTTTATTTTTTAGAATACGTTGAAGCCTGATGAAGGGACAATTATTGGCCCTGAAATATGTTGATAATTCAATAAATGGTAGTTTTGGAGAAAGTGTTTTCCATTTATTAAAATATTTGGTTTTGTCCCTTGTTACTACGGGCTGCAACATTCCTGGCGGTCACTCTTAAGCCGCAGATCATAGAGAGAGCTCGGAGGCCAATTAAAGTGGAATATTTATTGCAAGGCCTGAGAAGGTTATGTAGTTCCCTTCACCAAACCTGTTATATAATATTGTTTGTTTCCTCGTATTACCCAACCCACCAATGACTCAATAATAACATTATGTACATGGGGGTGGATTCAAACAACATGCGATGGATTGTTAACATGCGCCTAATACGTAATTTTTTTATCCCAATTCTATAATTTGTCTGTCCGTCTGCCTGTCCGTCCGTCCATCCGTCTCTCTGCCTGCCCCGTAACTCCGTGTAACGTCCATAATTTATTATATAAGAACTTTTTTTTCTTTTCTTCTTTTTTGTTCTTTTATTCCTGTTTTGTCTTTTTTTTTTTAAAATAAATAAATACTTACTCTTTACGAACCGACATATAAAAGTACAATTTTTTGACGGGTTACAGCTAGTAGGCTACTGTTGTAGCCGTTACGATCTGTTCGATTTATTTATAGCAACTAAAAAAGCGAGCATGTTCAAAAAATCTATTTAATAAAACTCAATTATTAAGATCATCATTAAATTGGGTGCAAAATACTAACTTTTTTACGTCTACCTGAGTTTCATAATAATTATAAATTTTAATACTTAAGATTTGAGAGTAACAGAATCTCTCATCGACAGGTCAAGAATTAAACCGACATAATTTTTACATATATGAGGTGTAACTAAAGACAATTAATTTATTAGGAAATAACAAAATGAGCTACGGGTACTGGTGTAAAAATGGTTGTAACGGGAATATTGAGAGAAGAGCAGAAGAGTTTAAAAACTATTAATAATAATTACGTCTATATGTCTAAAGCAGCAAAAAAGTCTCGAAGGGCACATTCTGGCGTCGTGATTCTACATCAAAGCGACCTTTTTCAGCTCACAACATCATTTCCAATACAAGTTATGCAGCTTTGAAATACTAAATTTGGCATTGGCAAAAGTGCCTCATTCCAGGTGACCAGTAAGCTAGTCCTATTTTCATTGAATAAGAGTTTAGTTTAGCTTGAAAATAGTAAGAATATTTATATGGCATGTGCAACATAACATGCGCAAACATATGTATTTTCTTGTAGGTATTAAAAATAATGATAAAAATAAAATTTTGAATTATGTTGTAAATCGACAAGTTTTAAAAAATATGTAAAATTTAGCGCAAGTGCAGAGAGTGCGGGGTTCAAGATCGAAGCGGAACGTCGTTGCGCAGGATTTGGTCAGGGAGATTATTATTCGAGAGGACGGATCTGCTTGTAATTCAGGCCTACGGGAGTGAGTCGTAAGGGCCGCAATTAGGAAGGGGCGAGGAGAGGAAGGTGAGACCACCGCTCGGTCTAATTACCATCCACCCGCTGCAGTAATTAACTAACAACTTAATACGCGCTGCCAGGGCCGCATCAGAAGGTTCCAAAACACAATATTCTTATTCACAATATTTTGAGATTACTAGAATAAGAATGAATATTCTATATCTATATTACGAGAGAGAATATATAGAGAGAATAAGTCTCTCATCTCTCATGAGAGACTTATTGAGGATATTCTGAGGAGAGATCCAAAAAGACTTCCATACCTACTTTCCTATATAAAAAATGTAGCTACGTCTCAATGACACATTTTTTTTAAACACTAGAGATGCGAAAACGGAATAAGTATCACATCAATATTCTTTTTGCATCGGTATTAATTTCTAACTTGCTGTAACCCGTCAAAAATTACGGTACTTTTACACGTCGGTTTCTAAGGAATAAGTATTTGTAAGGTATTTATTTATTTATAAAAAAAAGGAAAAGAGCAAAAAGATAAAAGAAAAATATATATTAAAGAAGTTATGGACAGACAGAGAGACAACGAAATTATTATTATTGGGATTATTGTGAACTAAAAACGTCCATGTTTTTGTTTTTGCGCCTTTTAGAGCTACATGTATACCTACGCTATTTTATTGCGACAACGTTAGAACTAACTCGTATTTTAACTTTCTTGTACGTAGACTGTACGGTAACACTTATGCACATATCTGATACTTTAACTCTAGTTAAACACATTGTAAGGATGCGCTACTAAAAGCTCTACAGCCTGCCGTCCTGAATCCATAGTGTATTTACAAACAAATTATTATACCTATTTATTTATTTATCTTAATTATTTAGTTCCACACATTATGTTGTGTGGGCTAATATATGATTTCACTTAAACATATTGCATTCCATCTAATCATTTAAAAGTTTTTACAATAAAATTTTTGCTCTCCAGTTTAAACCTTCTTATATTCTCCATGTTTTGAATTTCTTTTGGCAGGCTATTGGAGATCTTTATACCTTTATACATCATACAATTTTGTGAGGTGTTTTTGTTTTTCCTTGGTAGTCTTATGTTGTCGATAGTGATTTTGGCTTGTCTGATAGCGATCGAAGTGGGCGCCCGGTAGGGTTTGATTATGACGCTTTAAAAACACCTAGAAGCATATTTTTCATAAAAACATGATGGCAAAAGGTTCTAGATACGATGGAGATTAAATCGAATTAAAATAAAATTAAATGTAGTTAAATTATTTTTTTGTTGCCACTTAAATAATTGATTACTTATGGTTAGGTACACCTAATAATTTTCCCTCAAATAAATAAATAAATAATTGAAATTATCCCCTTGTCCCGGTCCGGCCCTGGCCAAGGCTGTCAGTCGGGATGAGAGATTTATTATCCTCCCCCGCCATCCCCCGCCCCGCGGAAACCGTATTAACCCGCCCGGCCAGCCTGGCCAGCCGAGACGGGCTCGCGGCCGAGTCCGCCGCGGCGAGCTCATCACGGGCGACCGAAACATCTTGTCTCAATTTATTATATTTATTGGCAGAAGCGTTGGTCGGTGATAAGATGCGGGGAGTGCCACACTCGCCCAATGCGCGTCTTACATAAAGTGTAACCCGCACTGTCCGCACCGCGATGCCGTCATTGGACTCGAATAATAAATATACAAGGCTTGCGACAGTATATCGCACAATCTACATAATTTAATTAATTACTGAAATTAAGATAAATAATAGAAGACTCAAAGAGACGAAGCTACTTATATGAGAAACGTGTATGGAAGTCTTTTATACGATGGCTCATAGATTACAACCTGTGTGAGCTGGCTTTAGTGATCACTCTACACAATGTTTACTGATTCCATCCACATCCACATATTAATAATTTTTTTGAAAGTTGTATAAACTTCTACTTCTAAATTGGCTTGTGCCTACATACTACAAATATCCCAGAAAACTACACACAGAAGATTCTGAACGGCTGTGAAAACCTGAGAACATATTTTTTTAAAGATAAACTATTATATATTATATAATAGTTTATCTTTAAAAAAAAATCAAGTACGTCACTCTGTATTCTCGTCATATTTAAAGTAGCGCATTAGTTATTAATTCCCTAAAATGATACATTATTATTCCAAGGATACAAAGTATAGGTACCAACATTCAACATATTAAGAGCATTTTCATCATATTCAAATACGTCACCCTGTATTCTCGTCATATTCAACATAGAGCATTTGTTACTAATTCCCTAAAATGATACTTAATTATTCCAAGGATACAAAGTGTAGATACCAACATATTTAGAGCATTTTCATCATATTCAAATACGTCACCCTGCATTCTCGTTATATTCAAAGTAGCGAATTACTAATCCCCTAAAATGATATTTTATTCTTTCAAGAATACAAAGTGTAGGTACCTACGTATTAAGAGTATTTTTAGCAATGCATGAAACGTGAGTTTATCGCTTAATTTTTGATTGCTGTGTATTGATGGTAATTAGGGTTTTTGACTCGGGAATAGATTCTCGGGAATACACGGGGTTTTCAGTGTATCGGGTCCCGGGAATGCTCATGTAGAGTCCCGGGTGGTTTGAGCAGTTTGAAATAAATAAATGGCAAACCTTCCACGTGATATCGGAGTAATAAGTTAATTAAAATATAATTTATGATTGTCAAAAACACACGCCGATAATTTTGTACATATTTTTGAAAACATGTGATTGTCAAATATATGTCCGATGCTTTGCAGGATTCCCGCTTGCACAGCGCGGGTGGAAACATGCACCTCGAATTAAGCTTAGACTATGATGTTCTCTGCATATAATCGTTTGTGTGAAAGCACTAAATTGAAAAATGAAAAGTCGAGAAGTTTTTTTTTTTTTTTTAAAAGCTATTTTGAATAAAATTGTTTTAATGTGTGTGTTTAATTTCAATTTTTTATTTTTCTCAACTTTATGTTTTTATAAAAATTAATTACTAATAATATGTACAAATAATACATTTTTTTCAAATTAGATTTTAAAAATGTTTCTTCTAATATTAAGGATTTATTATATATATTTTTATTTAGAAATAGTATTTTTTGTCAATACATGTTTAATTTAAAATATCAATTTAATTGAAATAAAAGATTAAGAATGTTTATGAAAAACAAACATTAAGTCTTAAATCTTAATAAAAATGGAATAATATGTGTACTAATCAATTAAAAAGATACATATAAGATCAAAAAATTTGCGGTAATTCACCAAGCTGCCGTGGCGAAATCAGATCACGCGCCATTTCCGGATAGGTCCGTTGGTTCGAATCCCGGCAGCAGCTAAAATATTTTTTCGTTAATTTTATTTTTCTGTGTGCCTTTTCTGATTGATTAATAAATTTGTTAATAAAATCTTTTATAAAAAAAAAATTATCAACATATCACGAGATCCGGGATCCCGGGAATTAATCGAGTCCCGGAGTGAAAAAAGTCCGGGAATAGAGGAACCCTAGTGGTAATAAATGAGTGGTGAAGTCAACACTCTAAATAGTTGCGTTTTAGACGGTTAAACTGGAGTGTTTGACTTTAAATGCAACTTTCTGGATGACTCCGAGACAGCAGCACCTGTCACTCCCGCTGACACGACAAACGGAGTGACAAAAAGTCGTCGGACTAGTCCCGGTGATAAACATTGTTACCAATTACCCGACAAATACTGGGAAAATATTCCCCATTGTTTTTACGAGACGTGTCGGCGTTCAGCCGAAATGCAGGATATATTAATATTTTATTTTGCCAATTATTAAATACCGCTGTACGGTATAATATACTGCACCTCATTTCTGGTGTAAGAACTGACAATTTTAATAAAGCCAAATTTAACATCTCTCAAAGCGATTTTACTGTATTGCAACCAAACAGTAAATGAAATTACGTACAGAATCCCTCGTAATATGACAACAATAAGATCGTTAGGTAATACTAGAATGTTCTCGAAGATTTGTAAAACCAACGTGTTGCGTATATACAGCGGAACCTACAGCTGCGTAGTTAGTGTTATTGACGGATTTTGTCGTTTCTATCGATGTGACATCAGCCGCAGAACGATGGCCGCGGTGGCCAATCGTGGAATTCGGAGCGACAGGTACCAGTGACAATAATCGAGCGAAGTACCTAACTGGCGCTGAAAATAAGTGCGACTACTGCGTACGAGAATTAAATGAAATATTCTTGCGAGTGATAAACAAAGTGTTCATAGACGAGTGATAAAGTGTGAGATATTGGGAATTCGAAATGCTCTAGATTGAGCCGTGTCCAGTGACCGTCGATTTAATAAAGTAACTAATCATTAATTAATAAATCATTAATTAATTTCTAATAATTTCTAAACAGTGTGAGACTGCCAAAAATCTCTGAAAAAAATATACATTGCTTCGTTGCGTTGGTGTTTACGAGTATAAATACCAACACAATAAACAATGTGCCTCGTACGCACAGCTTACATATACTAATTCGATTGTTTTTCTTAAAAGGAAAGAGCTCTACAGTGCAATGAAGATCTTTAACGAAATGCCACAGGAAAAAGGAAAAAAAAGAAAAAATGGCGAATTTTAAAATAAAGCTTAGAAAATGTGTATTATGTCAATTTCAGATAGGTTAAACATTAAAGAATATGTCTTTCATACATTAGATCACATGCATATACTCGTATATCACAACTAAAACCCGTCTACATAACAGTGTCCGTCAAGAAAGTCCGCAAATAATGATGAGGTTGAAAAAATTATGGAGCATAAAAAGCAAAAAAAAAGGAATTTTCTTGCAACAATGTCCATCACTAACGCTACCAAGGCGCTAGATGGCGCTGTTCTCATAACTTTAACTCGGGACAGAAATGCATAGTAAAATGACGTCACTTTCGATGGGTATATTTTATAGCTAGTTAATAATATTTAAGCATGCACTATTTTTAAGATAATTATAATTATTGTAACAGTTTAGATTAATTTCAAAGAAATTATTGTAATTTTCATATTAAATATGAAATTATTAGTTAAAATCCTCAAGGGTATTTTGTCATATTTTTGTTACTCATGTTTTTACGCGTTCTCTGTAAGATTAAGCGTTTTTTCTCTTACAAAATTCTTGTGATAGATACAATTCCGTCTCATAAGTTTTCACATCATAAAATCTTCGCACTACGCCCTAAATCTATGGACTCCTCAATACCGTTCTTCTGCTTTTATGTTAAGTAGATATAGCCTTTTAATGTTAGTAGAAAATAATTTACGTCATTTTTATTACATAAATGACTCTTTCAAAGTACAGAATCATATGTTACATTACTGTCAACATTTATCAGTATGTGAGAGGCATATCTTAACCGCCTGGCGGCCCCAATACAACGGCGACCTCCGCAAGACAGAATTCACCTTTAGCGCGCTTTCCGCCGATTTGTGCCATCGGGCATTACCAGCGCGCCCATCAAATTATGCGAGCACTTCGGCGGCGGTAATTATTCACGCACCACGCTGCGCACCGAGCAATTAGTTGCACCAAATACGGATTCACTTAACATTTTCTCGCCGGGTCCGTCCGCTAAGATTCCCGCGCGTTTTTGCCGCGCCAAGATGGCCGACAATTATTATCATAATTTTCAATTTAAATTTCCCGTCGCAGCGCGGCGCTGAAAAAGTGGTAACACCGCCGGCCCGCGGGGCGAGCGGGTTGCAAAGGGGCAGGCAGTTGCGTATAAATATTTAACCGGCCGGCGATACAATTTTGAAGTAAGAACACGCGCCCGAGTACGCACACAAAGGCATCCTCGCGATGGCATCATGTGACTAATTTCAGATGGAAACACGCGGATTGCCTCCGCCATTTGCATTCTTCTGTCAAAGCTCGTTGGCTCGAATATTCTGCCGCCCTTTTTTGCTGCAGCGCCAACTGTAGTTGCAGCGCAATCTTTATCTTGCGCGGTCTTCGAAAATACTTCAAAATATCTTCAATTATTCGCAGTACCTACTTTGTGCTTGTTATACTCCATAGGTATTAAATGCAAACTCGATCAAAATTACAAAGATCTCGGTATAATAAAATGCATATATGGCAAATGCCAGAGAGATTACTAAAGGTTATGAAAAATGTTAATATTTAAGTACGTGTGATCATAAATAATAATGCGAGAATGATAAATAACATTTGAAATGTGAAGCAATTATATTGTTTATTTATTCTCATGAATGACCTTATGAGATTTTAGTTATTGATAAATAAGAACAAACCCAGCGTATACCGACACACAAATAGACCATACTTTAATTCAAAGCGGTTTATAGTACAACATTATCTATTATTAAGAAAAAAATATAAAAAATAAAATATACTGAAAGGTTTTCTCCCATAAGCAAATAATCAAAATAGGGTTGGACATTTATACAGTCCGAATAAAGAAAAAGAAGTAATTAAATCAAAAAATATCAACAAGGACTATCCTACTGTAAATATATTTCAAAACTTTAATGTAGGTAGGTACCGTCATTTACAAAAATATGCAAAACTAACGCGCTATGCCAAACCTATAAAAAATATTTTATTAATAAATCCCAACCCTTAGACTGTATAAGAAGTAGATATAGAACAAAGGGGCAAATAATGATACCAACTTTAAGAACCACCTTGGCACAACATCACGATACATACTTGGGAGTTCAATGGTACAATACATTGTTGTTGCAAAACAAATTTCAAGAAAGACATTCTAAAATACAAAGAAGTCATTCCTTGGTTTTGTACAACGATGTATTGTAATATTGCCCACATGTCTCAAATGATTTTGGTACAATAAAAATTAATACTGCTAAATGGTTTCCTTTTGTACTTTAATTTAGCTTTTAAATACTCCTCTCATAAGCTTGAGCTATTGGCTCATGCTATAGGGAGTATAATGTCATTGAAATGTTATAACAAAGATTTAATTTATTACAAAAATCAATATTATATATCTACTATATAAATAAGTAAATAAAAATAAAAAAAACGTATACCTCGGATATGTGATGAGACATCCAGAAAAGTACGAGATCTTGCATCTCATATTGCAGAGAAAGATTGCCGGAAGTCGGGGTCCTGGAAGAAGGAGAACATTATGGCTGAAAAATTAGAGACAGCGGATTGACCAGACTAATAAAGAGCTATTTCGGGCTAAGTAAATAAAGCCATGATAGCCAACTTCCGTTGAACGGGTAGGACATAAGAAGAAGAAGACGGAGAAAACATTTAAACATTTTAAATAAATTTCATCTAAAATTTGGTATAAATATATGCTGGCATCTATTGGAAATTACTTTAAACTAAAATATTAGAAACATATCAACCGTATTTGAATAGTGTGTTCTCCTGATACCTATGTTTGTTCTTCTTCCTCTTCTTTTAGTAGATCTGTGATACAGAAAACTACGCCTCCTGGGATGAAGAGGTCCAGTTATCCCTCGATCTTTTCGGTGGTCTTCCCGGTGGACGTCGTCCTGAGGAGATTTCATTCACTGCTGTTTGCACGAGTCTGTCACTGTGCTTTCTGGCTGCGTGATCTCTCCAGAATCTCCTTCTGGATCTACTCAATCGTGATATGTCCTCTATTTTGCAGGTTTTCCTTATGTCTGCATTTCGGACACGATCACGTAGACTTTTTCCAGTAATGGATCTCAGCACCTTCATTTCAGATGTTCTGAGGAGTCCCTTTGGTGCGGACAGTGTCAGCCCGCGTCTCTGCAGCGTACGTCATAATAGGTCACATGCATGTCTTTTACATCTTGACCTTACTATCAATATGCATATTTTTATTTTTCCAGACCAAATTCTTGAGACACCTAAATAAGTTTCAAATTACGTATGACGATTACCTTGAAGTCTAATGTGGCAGGTAGTTGGAGTAAATATTTAACTTAAGCGATACAATATTGAAGTAAAAACACGTACCCGAGTACTCACACCAAAACATCCTCGCGATGGCATCATGTGACTAATTTCAGATGGAAACACGTGGCTTGCCTCTGCCATTTGCGTTTTTCTCACAAAGCTCGTTGTCTCGAATATTCCGCCGCCCTTTTTGTTGCAATGCCAACTATAGTCGGCTGCGCAATCCTTATCTTGCACGGTATTCGAAATAAATAATTTAAAAATATCTTCAATTATTCGTAGTACCTACTTTTTACCTCTTATTCTCACATATTAAATGTAATCTCGTACGAATTACGAAGATCCCGGGATTATAAAATGCTCGCAAGCCCTATAATTTTGCTCACAAGCCCTACAAAATGCTCACAAGCCTTATAATTTTGCTCACAAGCTCTATAAAATGCTCACAAGCCCTAAAATTTTGCATATATTAGGTCCTTACATATGAATTTGGCGTTTTGCCGTACTGGCAAATTTGATCTCAAATATCTTCTCTTTGGTTAGGAATTCCAAATCCAAAATTATACAGCTATTTACTCATGTATTTGTGTTTTGAAAATTATAAATCATTTGTTTTTTCCTCAATTGTTTTTTTCTTTGCGTCACTCAGTTTACAAAATGAAAAACTTGAAATATCGCGTTATTTACGAGTACGAGTTCCAACGTGGCACCAGTGCTGCAGAAACGGCTCGAAGGATTAATGATGTGTGTGGCGACGGTGCCGCAAAAGAAAACACAGTGCGTTTTTGGTTCCAACGTTTTCGTTCTGGAAATTCGACCTGCAGAACAAGCCCCGTGGACGGCCGGAGACCATAGTTGATAATGAAGAATTGAAGGCTATTGTGGAAGCGGATCCATCGCAAACCACATCGAGTTATTAGCTGCAAGGCTGCTATTTGGTGTTAGTCGATTAAAATGTTTTTTAATCCACTGAATTGAAGCAAATTTGGTAAGCGTGAAAAAGCTTTGAAAGGTGGCAGTTGACCTCACGAATTGAGTGAAGCAAATCAACAAACGCGCGTTAACTGCTGCGTTGCATTACTCAACCGGCACAATAATGAAGGGATTTTAAATCGAATCATTACCTGTGATGAAAAGTGGATACTGTACGATAATCGGAAGCGCTCATCGCAATGGCTGAACCCTGCCGAACCAGCCAAACCATGCCCCAAGCGAAAATTGACTCCAAAAAGTTACTTGTGAGCGTTTGGTGGACTAGTGCTGGTGTCGTTCACTACAGCTTTCTTAAATCTGGCCCGACGATTACGGCAGATGTCTATTGTCAGCAACTGCAAACCATGATGGAAAAGCTAGCTGCTAAACAACCGAGGCTGGTTAATCGCTCTAGGCCACTGCGGCTTCATGATAACGCTAGACCACACACTGCACAACAGACGGCTACCAAATTAGAGGAGCTTCAAGTGGAATGTCTAAGACATCCACCGTACTCTCCGGACCTTGCCCCAACAGATTACCATTTTTTTCGAAATTTGGATAACTTCTTGCAAAGGAAAAATTCAACTCCGATGGGGCAGTCCAAACCGCCTTCAAAGATTTTATTG
>JADDOH010024944.1:0-160592 GCA_016648135.1 Agrypnia vestita | reverse complement strand
GGCTGGGGAATGGAAATGGCAAGATGGAATTAGAATTAAAGGCAGACGGAAAGTACCACGATATGTTTGAAAAAGATTGACTGAAGTCGATAAAGCGATGAAATTGAGTCAGTTATATTTCATAAAAGTTTTTTCGATGTAGTAAACTTGTGGTATTGTCTATGTGGGGTATAAAAGCAAAGGCGTCTATATCTAAAAAAATGTTTTATTTTTTTGGACGATCGCAGTCACCGAGGATTACTAACTTAAAATTTATTGAATTCTAGATTTTATGTTCTTCTTCTTCTTCCCTTCTAAAATCACGTTTCTTATTAAATCTCGAATTCAGTACATTAGTAATCCTCAATGACTGCATTCAATTTTTTGTTGTTGATATTGCTGTCTTTTTTTATACCTCACACGCAAAAGATAAATATGACTGCGTATAAAATTTTTAAATATCAACCAACCTAATATAGTTAATTTCATTTAACGGAGAATTTCTGAAAAAAAAATTAGCAAGATGATCTCCCAGCTACCATCGAGTCATTTTTTAAATAGATTCCACCATTAGTGTGACTTTCGCATTAACAAATTCTTAATTTATATTACCTCGTCTTCACAACTTTGTATAATGTTATATGTAAATAAACGTACAGCGCAGTGGAACGGGCAATGCGGTATTACTTAACACTAGTGATGGGTCCGCTCTGTACTCACTACTACAATGTAGTACTACACTACATTGAAGCGCACACTTCGCACATTTTGATGTGTAGTGCACACTACAAACTACAAACACCAAAGTTATTGAAGTATAAACTTCCAATAGTGACACGTAATTTCAAAGCGAACACTACAAAGTACATACACTTCAAAGTTATCGAAAGTATGAGAAACACATTTTAAATAGTGTATTTTTTACGTGAAATTTTTGGAAAGTTGATGTAGATATATGAAGAAATTTCTGGAAACAACAACCCCCCCCCCATGGTTTGAAAAATTTTTGGAATCGAACGAAGAAATAAATCTGGCTGGCGACCTTTTTTAATCTTAAATATTTTTCTCGTTGACCTTTTTTTTTTTTTTAGCTCGCCAAATTTTTACACTTCATTAATACTACAATTACTTCATTACTTCACTTCATTTACTTCACTTCATTTCGTCTTTGTTCACACTTTGTAGTCTTCAAACTGGTGAACGTGTGTGTGTTGTAGTCTTCATTTTGAAATGAAGTTTTTCCCTTCGCTACTTAACACCGTACATTTCAATGCTAACGACATTCTCACAAAAAAGGTCGTGGGTTTTAATTTTTTATTCACAGAGGACGTTGTCGAGGCTGTCGGTCGATTAATCATTGTTCACGGAGTCACGATGAATTCGCATTTGATCACAAAATAATGTTCAATCAGGAGGAACTGTCGCAGGCTTCTCGGCTCGGTGCGCAGTTGTCGCCTCTGCCGACAGATGGCGGTGGATGCATCGTAAAACAGTAGCTACTGTAGAGGGCTCTGCGGGTACTGACTGAACAGTCGATAATTTCCTTTCCTTAACGCTCCTTTCGTGCATCAAACGCGCGTTATGTAGTTAGTTGTATTGAAAATCGATTATATTATAAATACATATGTATTTTCTTTCCTTTTAAGTTTTCTTGCAGGAAAATAAATCTTCATAGGTATGTTTCGTATTTTATATAGTGCTTAACGTATGTTAACAATGTTACAATTTTATAAGGTAGATGGCGCTTTACTTGTTTTTTTGTAGTTGTTTTATGTCCATGGTAAAAGGTGTTGCTTTATACTTTTTTTTTACTGTGAGTGAGGTTACCCGATTTACAAATTTAATTTAGGAGTATTGAAATACTTTTTTTTTGCATTTTTTTTACTAACTTAGCTTTAATTAATTTCCATCATTATTGACGGGTTACATCTAATGTGATTTATTTCTACTTTTAACCAGTTACACGCTCCTAATAAACGTTTTGAATTCGCCCCTAGATTAAAATCTTTGAATAAAACAAACTACCCTTAAAATCTACTTTTTACTCATTTTTAATTGTGAGCTCTAGGCCGTCAACCGGTTAACGTTACAAATCAATATAGAAAAGAATTAATCTACATATTTTTTAATGAGGCATCAAATTAAAAAAAAAAAAGAAATAAGTGAGGCGGGCCGATAGGTCAACTTGAAATATTCAGAAAAGTGTCAATAAAATACCCCATATTCACACCCTGATGTCCCATGCGCAAAATGAAAATATGATTTTTGAAATTCAAAATATAGGATATGATTTTTTACGAAATGTAACGTACTACATCTTGAATTTCGTAGGACTAAATATTACAATGTATGATCAAACAAAATATTAGGTCCTTACACATGAAATTGGCGTTTAGTATGGGAGGAACATAAAGCCGATTTTTTTTATTATAATATATTTATTTAATCAAAGTATGTACCATTGCTATCTATGCACTTTTGCCATCTCATAAGTAGTTCATCGATCCCTTTACTAAAAAAACTATTCGGACGGGAATCAATAAAATCTTTGAAAGCGGTTTGGACTGCCCCATCGAAGTTAAATTTTTTCCTTTGCAAGAAGTTATCCAAATTTCGAAAAAAATGGTAATCTGTTGGGGCAAGGTCCGGAGAGTACGGTGGATGTCTTAGACATTCCAATTGAAGCTCCTCTAATTTGGTAGCCGTCTGTTGTGCAGTGTGTGGTCTAGCGTTATCGTGAAGCAGCAGTGGCCTAGAGCGATTAACCAGCTTCGGTTGTTTAGCAGCTAGCTTTTCCATCATGGTTTGCAGTTGCTGACAATAGACATCTGCCGTAATCGTCTGGCCAGATTTAAGAAAGCTGTAGTGAACGACACCAGCACTAGTCCACCAAACGCTCACAAGTAACTTTTTTGGAGTCAATTTTCGCTTGGGGCATGGTTTGGCTGGTTCGGCAGGGTTCAGCCATTGCGATGAGCGCTTACGATTATCGTACAGGATCCACTTTTCATCACAGGTAATGATTCGATTTAAAATCCCTTCATTATTGTACCGGTTGAGTAATGCAACGCAGCAGTCAACGCGCGTTTGTTGATTTGCTTCACTCAATTCTTGAGGTACCCACCTTTCAAGCTTTTTCACCTTACCAATTTGCTTCAAGTGGATTAAAACAGTTTTATCACTAACACCGCAGCCTGCAGCTAACTCGGATGTGGTTTGCGATGGATCCGCTTCCACAATAGCCTTCAATTCTTCATTATCAACTTTGGTCTCCGGCCGTCCACGGGGGTTGTTCTGCAGGTCGAAATTTCCAGAACGAAAACGTTGGAACCAAAAACGCACGGTGTTTTCTTTTGCGGTACCGTCTCCATACACATCATTAATCCTTCGAGCCGTTTCTGCAGCACTGGTGCCACGGTGGAACTCGTACTCGTAAATAACGCGATATTTCAAGTTTTTCATTTTGTAAACTGAGTGACGTAAAGAAAAAAACAGTTGAGGAAAAAACAAATGAATTATAATTTTCAAAACACAAATACATGAGTAAATAGCTGTATAAATATGGATTTGGAATTCCTAACCAAAGAGAAGATATTTGAGATCAAATTTGCCAGTACGGCAAAACGCCAAATTCATATGTAAGGACCTTATATATGTTATTTTAAATATTTACTGTGAAAACATTGTGGTTAGTTATTTTTAATAAAAATATACATATAATGAAAATACCATGTTCCTCATCACCCTGACGAAGGAAATTTAAACGCGTATTTTCCGTTGGTTGTAATAAACAAGTGGTTAATAACAAAGTTCATTATAAATTTGATTAGAAATATGTAATTTCTGACCCTCTATGGCTAAAATAGGATAAGATAATAACACATATAATATACAGCCTTAATATTGTTTTCAAAATATATGCAGTCATCAAGATTTATTAAAATCTTTTATAATTTGTACACTGTTCAAATATTTTTAAGACCAACAATTATTTTTTTTAAATTCAGTATTCGTACCGTTATAAAATGGCAGACGATTTATAATGCAGATTATGGATCAAGAAACGCCTCACGGGAAGCTAATTTAAGTTGTACAGCGGCAAAAAACAAAATAAGCCGGTCTCAACGCCTTTGCCACCTCGGCCCAATCTTTAACCGCATTGATTAGAACCGAATTATTGGAGCATCGGTCATTATTTATAAGAAGATGGTCGTGTTCTTGCGGTCGTTTTCGTTTATTTTATACTTCCCATTTCGTCCGCGCCGACCTGAACATGGAGGCGTGCCACAAGTACTGTGGAAAAATGGCCGCAAACCGTTTAAATGTAAACTGTGATGGAACGTTGACGTGTCGTCTTTTTGGTTAACTAACCTTGCAAATATCAATCTCATTAAAATTATTTGTCTGCATATGTTCAATATTTTTATGAAGGGAGTTCTGTGGACCATCAGTATTATTCGATTTTTTAAAATGACTAGTACAGGAATGTTGTACTCGCAACACCTAATTGATAGTACAAGCGTTTCGTATATTTGAATTAAAATAATAATTGAATATTTCAATTAAAAGTATCATAATATCGGCAGTTCCGACGTAAACTAATATATCTGCAAAAAAAATAAATACGGGAGAGCTGTTTGAAATTTGGCTTTACATACAAAGTGGGCGTATTCGTCCGCCTTTACGTCAGTTATTTTAGAAAAATGTAGAATATATATTTTTTAAATTTTGTATTGCTGAGAAAAGTATTTTCTCTGTGTTGGTACGAAAGAGTAAAAAATACATTTTTGGTAGATGTCCTAGTTTAGATCCGTCGATATTAGTGGTTTATTTTAGCTTAAGTTATTTTTTTATAAAACACCTAAATTAAATTAACATAAAACTAAATTATCCAAATCTATACAAGATTTAGACAGTTGCATTTTTGGTAATATCATTTACAAATAATATATCTCTAGACGTCTCAAGTTTATCCGCGCTCAAATCAAAATAGCCTTTTGTCAAGATCTATGTTCCCTAATCTTCTCCCTAACTCTGGTCAATAATAAGAATCTCCCTCTTCCTTCTAGAATCTTCGGAATGACCTTTTTTTACACTTGGATGTCGCACACCTGCTTCAGGAACGCGGTGGTTAAAGCCCTTTACTAAGGCCATAAAAAATCTCAGATAATGATGTCATTCTTCATTATACTACCTTGAACAGTATATAATAAATCTGAAAGTCACTACACCAAAATCACACGAGCGAATGTTTAATACTCGACTCGAAAGAAAAATATTTACTGAAATTTTTCAATTTAAAATCGGTTTCGAACCACCCTTCACATATTTCGAATTTCAAAACACCAGTACAAATTATATTCCATTAGTTATAAATTAATATGTGATTCTGATTTTTCGATTATAGATCTTCGAATCGCCGCTACACATTTATATAATAAAAAATTTCTCCGTCAAAGGGATATTTCCTTCCTTCCTTCAAAGGGATATTTTTTCCTTTTTTTTACGCTTCAACAGGCCTGGAGGCCCAATTACAGAAGCGAAATACGCCACAAAACACCCAGGCTTGAGAAAATCACACAGATAAAATTGTGACCTCACCGGGAATCGAACCCGGAACCCTCGGTTTGGGAAGCCAGTGTCATACCCACAGCGCTACGAGGGCCGCAAAGGTGCCACCAGCCTATCAATTAGGATCCATAACGTTTCAAAGGAGATGATCTAACAACTAACGCTAACAGGATATACATAACAAGACGTAGCTAAAAATTATGATCGCTGCGTACAAATTTATCGAACTGCTTGGAATGACGGCATACAGACTACAGTGTGACAAAATAGGTCAGTTAGTTAATGGCTAAGGTTAAGTTAAGGCACGTAAGGCTAGTAGTTAATGAATTACCAGAACGGAATAGCAGATAAGAATATTTATATTACATCGACGACGTATATTCTCATATGTTTTATAGATAATATTTTTATTACGGACACTACTTCTTCCTCTATACATTTTACATAAATAATATAATATATTGCATTGCAGTAACTCACCTCATCTTTGATTATATATTGCATTATAGTAACTCACCTCACCTCATGCTTATTTGTGTTCAGATTTTTAGTGATCCATAAGGTCGCAGAAGAGGCAGAGAGTTAGTGAGATGGCTGGATGGTGTGGTAATGCTCTGGAGGTGGTAAAATGAAAAAGGGATGCCAAAGATACAGGAAAGTGACAATACATAGGCAGTCAAGACTTTTTCTGGGTTGTAACAAGGTTGTAAAGCTACTGACGATTTGAACATTTGTACCGAGTTACGTAGAAAGCAGTCATTCACAGAAGACTACGATAAAACCATTTGTGTCAATATGATTTAATTGTAAATATGCAAAAAAAATAGTCAAATTCACATAAAAACTTGAAGAATATATATTTTACCTCGATGTGTACGATAATTCTTGTGCTGACATATTTCTGTTTGTTTAAATTTTTTATTCTTTCTTTCTATATAATTAATATGCCTTAGTATATCATAAATATTTATCATTACTGACATATTTCTGTTTGTTTAAATTTTTTATTCTTTCTTTCTATATAATTAATATACCTTAGTATATCATAAATATTTATCATTACTGACATATTTCTGTTTGTTTAAATTTTTTATTCTTTCTTTCTATATAATTAATATGCCTTAGTATATCATAAATAATTATCATTACTGACATATTTCTGTTTCTTTAAATTTTTTATTCTTTCTTTCTATATAATTAATATGCCTTAGTATATCATAAATGTTTATCATTACTGACATATTTCTGTTTGTTTAAATTTTTTATTCTTTCTTTCTATATAATTGATATGCCTTAGTATATCATAAATATTTATCATTACTGACATATTTCTGTTTGTTTAATTTTTTTATTCTTTCTTTCTATATAATTAATATGCCTTAGTATATCATAAATATTTATCATTACTGACATATTTCTAAATGTGGAGACCTGTAATTGGCCATCTATATTGTATCAATGTTTTCTATGCTTTTTTTTGTGCTGTTGGTCTTCCATAAACATTAAATAAATAAATAAATAAATAAATAAAAATAGTATCTAATTTTTCAAAATTGTGGAATGGCTGCTTTCGACATGACTACGTCAGTTTAAAAGATACGTGTATTTTCAAACGTTATTTTTTTACGCTAAATTTTTCTAGGTCATCGGGCATAAAAGCTTTCAATGGTATTGCGATGTTGATTATTGTTTGTTGACAATAACAGATGAAAGAAAAAAATAACTTAAAAATGTAGCATCAATCTTAGTTTTTTCTTTCTTTCAAGAATCAAGGTTATGAATTGCCGTAACACTCGAGAGATTGTTTAGTTGATCTTCACGAGTACATAGCTTCATAGCATATGTTTCACGCAGCTTTTACGGATCATTAAGTTCAGAAAACATTACCACTTAAAGCCATGTATTCACTAGGGGACAAATTGTCCCTCAACAGCACGCGCGGCATAGAGTCTACGTGACGTTGCAACGTCGTGCACTGTTCCGCGACCTCGCGCACAACATAGCGCGTCATTTCTACGTGCCGTGGCAACGTTGCCATGCGCACGATACCCGAGCGTACTCACTGCAACATTCCGCGGAGCGTCAGTACCACGTGGTATGTAAACAAGTGAATACGCATGCGCTGCATCTGTCAAGATGACAATGCGGGGAAACGAAATCGTTCTCGAACTCGTCGAGCTGTATCGATCGAAGATCGCATAAAATGTCCGTCCTTCTTTCTCTTTGCAGTAAATAATTTCGCATTCTCCTCTTTTTTCTCCTCTTACTTTTCGATAAACTCATTAACATAAACAGATACGCGGCTATCATCATAACCTCATAGGGCGATATATTTCCGCGACGTCTGGAAAACAATAATTATTTGCAAAAAGGACCTTGTTTTTAATAATATTCAATGTACTACAGTAAACCCTCGTTAATTTGAAATTGCGACCCAAAAAAATATTTCGAGTTGCGCGGAACCCCGTTTTCGCCAAATGAGATACCGCAGCTGTCATCCATAAACTCATCGGATGACATTTCCGCGACAAGATATGCGAGTCCCGGTGTGTACACGTCAAATGACCGCGTCATTGTCCCCGAAACATGAGCGTAGATGTTGATGCGACATGTCGAGCGGAATGTTTCGCGATTTGTCCCCTAGTGAATACATGGCTTAAACTTTTAAAACGTTTCTCGTGAACCTCACGTTAGCGAAGTAAAATAAACAATAGGGCCGGTGTGTCCGAGTTGACCTGTAGTAAATCACCGCCACCACTTCTTATTCCCGCGGGCACCACGCGAGGGGTTGTTCGCCGGACATCCGGTGTGCGTCGGCCCACTGGTCGCGGCTTTGTGTTTCCAGCACACTGGTCTCGGGTTCTTCCCACCGCTGAAGGGGCGCCACCCATCTATTACCATAATCATCGTGCACTCGTATTATCTAATCACAATCGCCTACCGTATGTCCAGATTATTTAAAAAATTAACACATTTAAAAATAAATTGTGAAAATGTATTTAATTTTTAATGCTCATACATCGCAGTTGTTCAGTTTTAAGGCAATTTTTGTCGTAAACTTTAATATATTGTCACGAGAGTCTAAAAACTTCAGAAACTACACATAATCGTAGTCTTCGTAGTCTAAATTATGTCAGAAACTTTTTGAAAATCGAGAATTTTAAATAAGTCTAACTTTGACATTTGGCGAAGTCACAGATAAAGCGAAACACACAGCGAAGGGCGATTTCAGTGCCGATTGACTGACCGGCGATAAAGTACCTACCAATGTGTTAGAAGTGTTTCGTAGGGATCAGAGCAAAATACACAAACGTGACGTGAATCAGAATTTCTAGATACAAATGGAAGATTTTCGAGCGTCTAGTGCGAGATTTAATGCGAATTACAGAATAGAACTCCAGCTAAATTCGTGTCCAGTGATTTGAGAAATAATTAATAAAACTTCATTTAATTTCAAATGTTTCATTTTCCTTCCACCGCCACGATTCCGTGACAATATAATCGATAAATTGTAGTGTTTATAAATATAGTTGTAAAGATTGTTCTGCTTCTGACTTGAAAAAAGCAGGTCGATGTTTTAGCATCAGAGTCAACGAGCATTTGATTATCATGTTTAAATAATCACTGTTTCTCAGAATTTTCGAATAATTTAATGGATTTTTATTTTTTTTATGTTATCGTTATATCATAAATTGTGGACTTAGAATTGTAATTTGAAATCGTTAGAAATAAGTAAAGCATGTAAAAGTAACCATAATATCATAAATAACAAAATAAATTTAATCACCAGTCCCGTCCTCAAAATATTTTTAATTAATCGGTCCTCATCCTTCGTTACTTTCGTCATTTCTCTATATCTTTGACCATATTTTTACAGTCTGGTACTAGGATTATTAAAAAAAAAGAATTTTGCAGACTAAAGTTAATAACAATATTTTTATCACCATTGAGAATGGAAATTGATAAATTAAAGTGGTTTTTAATAAAATGTAGTTTTTTATATTTTGTACCCATCTGTGAATGGATGAGTTGCGAGACTGAATGTTCAATGCGGAACGAGTACACGAGAATCTGCAACTCTTATACATAGCTGGTTATTTAATTTTAAACCGTCTTAGGTATTTTGATCCAATAAGAATAAAAATATAAATTTAATTATAAATCTTGACGTAAATAGGTAGGTATAGCCGTGAAAGTTATCGGTAAAAACCATGGAATGAATATAAATGATTATTGTAAAATGAATTTGTATGTTTTTATCGACACTACAATGCGCGATCGGGTAATCAATTGGATTTGCGAGTCAGATATTAATCAAACCCGATCGAATTGTCGATATTATTATAATGGTTAGGTTTCTCGTGGGGGTGGACAAAGATGATTCAACGCTAGTCTTCTGTCTTGGCACAGCATTCTTGCCTCGTCGATTTTCACACATATTTTCAAGCACGCCTTTCCGTTATTGAGATTTTTGACAGGATCTTACTTAATAAAATAAAATTTCTAAAAATCCGAAATTATACTATAATTATTAATTTTTTTTAACGAAAATTTGATAGATCTCCTTTATCGTCGTCTACTTGCCAAGTTTCAGCTCGATTGGATCACGGGAAAAGGGTCAAAAATCGATCCAAAGTTTTTTTTGACGGCAAGCCGGCAAGCAAGCAGACGCCACGAGTTAATATAGAGGGAGTAATTAGCCTTGGTACTCTTGTAGAACTCTAGCTTCCTGGTAAAACTCGCGTTTTCCGATCTCCCCTCTAGCTTCTCCAGATCAGCCAGTACATTGTGCATGAGGCGCTGCCTGTCTTGCCCAGCGGTCTTTTCCCAGCTGGTTTAGCTTTGTACTATTTTAATAGCTCTGTCGCTGCCTGCCTGACATATATGTCCTATCAATGCTAGTCAACTAGATCTGATGGTGCTGGTTATTAAAAGTTGTTAAAGTGACAGCATTTCTTTGCTCTCGTGCCTCCACGTGCCTATTGCAACACCGGGTTTAGGTCCCAATATTGTCGTTATCACTCTATTTTCAATCCAAAAGAGCTTCCGTTCTTTTTTAGGGGTCGTTGTCAATGAGGAGTCATAGAAAACGATCCTTAATTACTTCACAGGACAATGTCGTTTTTAATGATGTACAACTTATAAGAAGTACTATTTTTTCGAGCGGAGAAGTACTATTTTTTGTAGACATGCAATTTAGTATTTCTGACAAGGAATTTTAATTTTAAAAACTTGCTTATAGGGGCTACAGCTTTTGGGCCTTTCTGGATGTGCACCTCAATTTCTACATAAGAAGTTGTTTTCTCCGTTGATAATTTTAACAGGATCATCCTTCAATATTTATTTTATCCGATCACGCCAGGTCTTTTGTGGGCGCACTGGGTCTTGCAAATATGAAGTACCTTATAACTTATACGATATTAAAAATCTAGAGATTATGTTATCCATTCTTATAATGCGAGAATTACTTCAGATGTTTTCCGGCCTAATAGTAATGATATTCTAGTTACTTACACAATTTTAATATACAAAAACGCTTTGCAATCGAATTGCACCGGTCACTGTTGGTGTGTAAGCAAAAAAAACGTTTCAACTTTTGCTACCACCGCTGCGTTTATAACTTCTCACGCTCCGGTTACCGCTTCAATTAATTTTGTCAACCGCTAACGGCATTGGTAAATTAAAATCATGATGGAAAAAAGGAGTCCAGTGACTGACTTCTTTTCTGAATTAAATAGAAAATAATATGAAAGAAGTAATGTACTGCGCGAATAACGTGCGGCTTGATATCGATTGCGGAGAAGACCGCCTTCGAAAGGTTACCGGCGGTGGTGGTCACTCTTCCAGCAATGGATTTCCAGGTCGTTTTTCGTTTACATATTCAAGGACGTGGCGTGACTGAAAATTCCAGTTCATTAGGTAGGTACCCAATTGCAAAGTTATCGACCACGGTTATATTTAGCCTCGTGCTGATAAAAATTCGCTTTAGCTCTTCACTGATATTAGATTTTTGTTTGTCCTTAGATGACTTTTCACTATTTTATCGTTCTACATAAATGATTAAAATTTAAATTATTTTATAAATGAAAAAATTATTACCAATATATATACAACCTTTAGAGACAAGAGTTTTAAAACTCATTATGCTTAGAAAAAATGACGTTTGCGTAGGAATTGAAATTTCCATAAATGCCTAAAATAATGACATGGAATTACGAAAAATAACGACATTCCCGAAAAGTCAGACAAGTATATTTTGTTCTGCTTTGGGCTCCTGCAGCGCATAGTAGTGTGCTCTGTACATTATTCTGTTGGGTGCTGTACAAGTATTGGTGTTATACCACTGTTATCTTTTATTTATGACGTAATTTTAAATACTAGAATTTAACTGCCTCACCCAGCTGGGCGTTAGAAAAACCTACACTTTCAATGTGGTTTATTCTTAAGAGAAATTAAAGTTCTCTGATAAAACAAAATAATATGTAGTTTTAAATGATTAATAATTTGCATAACGTTCGTGGTCGTTTAATTATAAACTGTGTTAAAACTGCGCCAAGTGATGATAATGCAAGTACCTACCTAATATTTTTTTACATTAATTTGTATCTTTGAAGTTTAGATTATGAGTGTATGTGTAGTGCCTACCTATGTATGTGTCCGATGCGCGGTCCCCACATAGCAGAGATTACAAGTGTTTATTCCCAACAGCGTAGCAGGTTTCCACTGGCGGCGATAATTTGAAGTGCTTAAGTTTTTTGCTGATCGAGTGCTAGTTTATCGATATCCATAGTTAAATAATAACAGCAGTGTACACTCGTACGTCGCAATTCACGCCCGTGATCCCCTGCACCCATAGTTCGACAAACTCGCGAACCACTGTGTGTGCCGTAAGCGTAAACATTGACGCCAGGGAGCTACACTTTCTCATTAAGCAAATTTATTGAATGATTATATATATATATTAAAAAAACATCATCGTTGTTTAACTAGTAATAATTTCTCTGAATTCGCGAAACACATCATGGATAATAATCTTCCTTTTCATTCATGTAGCATTAAAATTTTCCACCCCGTCGCACGTAAAGGTAATAAAAAGAATAATTTTTAAGGATTGGAAATTAAATGGTATTAATTTGCTTAACAATATTACTTTCGTTCAATTTTCTTCTCTTCTCTCAGTATTGCCGTTATAACCACCTTTACACTGGTAACTTCATCTCATTTTGTCAGTGCCTAATCAATTCATTATTTTTTATTTCCACCTAATTAATGTAAAAATTCTATGTTTGGAAGTAGTAAGTCTAATACTTCCCCTGTCGTTGAGATATTTTGTTACTCTCGAAACATAAGTAGTAATTTACTACTTAAGTTTCGATACTAATATACTAGCCGTATACCTGTGAAAATCACGGTACATAATAATTGCAGGATTTTGATGCTGAAAATTCATTAATAGAAAAACATTTTTTTTTATTTGATTATTCGCTTAAACCTTAAACTAAATATAATAATATAGAAAATTTGCGTGTTGCCTGAGCCGTTACATGTCACATTCTAATTATATAATGTTGTAAATCCAGCATGTTACGGACTCACAAAGAGGTAACAAAGTTACTGTTTTTCACCCAATTTAATGATCAACAATCATCCAACAGCAACAACGCGAAGTAATATCGCAGTACCTACTTTGTAAGCCTTTTTTACTTTAATATTGACTTATGATTTTAGATATATATATATATTTTTAAAATACTCGTACACATGTAATTTTCAAATATTCACTCAAGTTATAAAAGTGTTTTCCTTTAATTAATGAGACCTTAATTGACAAAGAAAGAAAAAGAAAAGAAAGAAGTGCAAAGGTAAAAATACGTGTGATCGCTTCAAATTTGACCTTATTCTGTATTTCTTAAATATAGAAAGAGCTAAAGGAGATACAAATCGAAGAACTTCAACATATATATAATTGGACCTTATTCTGAATTTCTTAACGACAGAAAAAGGTAAAAGAGATACAAATTGAGAAACTTCAACATGGATAGATATAATTGAACCTTATTCTGAATTTCTTAAAGACAGAAAGAGGTAAAGGAGATGCAAATCGAGGAACTTCAACATAGATATAATATCTTCGAAATTTCACTTTTTTTTGGAATTAAGAATGTAATTAAATTTTTCCAATCTAAATACATTTGATAATTCAGTTATTCAGGATTAACTTTGACGTCGCTTATCTCCTAAGTGTGAAATTTCACACAAAAGGTTAAAAAATATTTTCCATCCAAGATTGAATGAAGAAGACTCCATCGAAAGTTTTTGTTCCTAGCTACGAGACACCCTGTGTATTATTTTCATAGTTTGAAATAAAACAATGTTATAGCCGCGTAATTTTTGACGACATGGGAACCTTACTCGGCATCTCTTATTATAATTGGGCACATTTTACATCGATTCGGTATACGCCGGTTCGTTCAGGAACGGAATTCCGGAATTAGTTACCTGTATTATAAATTTTGAACAAAACCTTCAAATATTGTTTTGCCACTTTGCTTTCGGTTAATTGTCTCACGCGACTCGGCTTCCACTCATTATTTTTACCTTCGGTTTGGTTAGGGCATTTTTTAGATTTCTATTCATTCGATGGTTTCGATATCTCTGGCATTGTGCCCCCACCACGTCTCGGCCCCCGGCTCGCTGATCGCAGTAACCGCGACTCCGAGCGAGCGCCAGCAACGGGTGTAGCTGTGTACTCAGTTCTTTTTTAAAATGAAAATCAACTATCTAATGTAGTTGCAAATTTTTTCTAAATTTTATTTGATGTGTCGACTGAAGTATTTCTAGATTGATGATATCCTTTGTGTTATTTTCGCGCGTTTTTCGGTGATTGATGTTTGAAATATTTAAACACATTCATTTATTATTTATTTTTTAAGTATTATTCTCCCTGACCTGTATTCGGGCCTTAGTGTGACATTTTAAATAACAATGTGAAATTATTTTATGACGGTTAGGGGAATAGAATGGTACCTACATTTTTTTATGATCAGAAATTAAAAACACTAGACATTGCATTTTAATGTTATATTATAAATTATCAAATTAAATGTGATATAAAATTACCAGCCTAGTGTAGAGTGCACGGATTTCAAGGTCAACGCAGTTTCATAATATTATCTTTATTTTTCATGTCAGTACTATCCATACGCCCGTGAAAAGTCACGGGAAATAATTATAATTAATAACGACGCTCGCGTGACCGCGCAACATTAGCCGCGCGCTGATTGTGTGTCCCACTCTGATTATCTAAAGTTGTCATTCCAGCAAGTTACGGACAACGAAATTATTATATTTATATTAGATTCACACACAGTTCCCTCAATCAGATTATACACGGCTCAAAATGCACCTACATAATTATTGGTCCTGGGTATTATATTTTTATTGTGTATGGGAATCATAGTTATTCAGAATATCTCATTTAATTACTAGAGTGAAGTATTCATTTACTGCGTAATCCAATTAATAATTCTAACGCGTAATTTTTTTTTCTTATTTTCAACGAACAGTCGTAGGTACTATAATACACGTAGGTCGCATACGTTAGTAGTTTTGTCGTATCTTTGTTTTATTTTCCACTCCTGATTACTCACACATATTTTCGATACAAAAAATTACGATTTGAAATAAAAATTAAAAAGAGTATCTCCAAGAATTGGCAGGCAGCGGGTAGTGTGAGTAATGAGGAATATACCGGCGATAGCGGATAACGATTGTCGCACGTTATCTCGCGATTTCGCCATTGCACTCGAGGTTGCGACGCGAGGTATTTGTCCGCTTTCTGCGCCATTGTTACAACTCACTAACGTCATTATTTGGGCTCCGAACTATAATCGCAACAGGTGATTGCGGGTGCCCCCCTGGCGGCGGGAGGGGGCCCCCCGCTGCTCAGAGCGCCGCTGCCGCCGCCTCGTATTGTTCCTCCGCGGGCTGCGCCGCGCGCTGCCTTTCTATTTTTCACGCTGGGAGAATTGGCGATATTCCACTTTTAACACAGAAATCGGCGCGAACACGCCCGCCGAGAGTGCCGCGTTTGGTGTTTTATAAATAGCGGTTTCCCGTTGTGGTCTTAAACCTAAATATATCCGTCGCATCCACCGGAGGTTTCGCGCGGTGCCGTGTTTGCCGAACAAACAAACACCGTCGGCTGGCGTTTGTTTAATGACTCTCGAGTGACGGCTGTTTCTCTTCCCAGCCAGCGACGACTATTTTGTGCGAAAACTGCGGGGCCTCCATCCGCGAAACAACCCGCAAAAGTGGTGTCCGAAGATCTACCATTTTTGTGAAAGTACCCGAAAGTGATATACGAGTACTATACGCTCGCCGATAAAAAGTGAAATCCTTTCTTACCGCGCGATATTGTCTGCATCGACCGAAATTATCGTAAGAATTAAAAAATTCCCCTGTTTTGGTTTGTGTTTCAATACATTTTTCGATATACGTAAATAATTGCTAACACAAATATTTTTTCTGATTGTGAAATTGTTTTACGAAGAGTGTTATTACAAGAGCGAGTAATGTTTTAAGCACCGAGCCGTACCTCCTCCGGCCGAGTGAGCACCCTGCTCTCGCATTCCTCCCGGTATCTCCGTGATTGCTCTTCGCGTTATCTCGCTAATGGTCGCCTGCCTGCGCTTCACCGCGCGGCGCGCCTTTCGTCGCTTCTTCAATTACTAACACATTCGTCGGTCACTAACTGTTGCGCGTAACTGCGAGTGCCAGTCCGGACTACCCCGGGGTTACGGAGGTCGCGTCCCAGTACCGGAACGACCGCGCAGGTACGAACCGGGCCGGATTTATAGCTCGGATATTATCGAGTTCGCGTAACGACCGATGTGACACGGTTCGCCGCGAAGCTGTTCGTCCTGCGGAGGTTGCCGAGAGAGGGGGGTGTGATGCGCCGAGATGCGGGAGACAGGACCGCGTTGTGATCACGTAACGGGGAAGATTGTGAGACTGTTTGGATGGAGACACAGCTATCCCGTGGAGAAGCTGCAGAGGACCATCCAGCCTAGGAGGGACTCGGTAAGACATACAGACTACAGCGAACACTTGAGCCCGTGAAAACTTTTAGTGCAATGTTGTAAAAGTAACATGTTATCTATGTTAGTATGAATGTGGAAATAGTGTTTGGGACATGTTTACGAAAACTTATATTAATATATTAATAAATGTCTATGTCCCGTGAGTGCGTTATTTGCACTTTATATTCCTAACTCCTACCTTGAGACGTGACACATATAGACATTACCGGTTATATCTTGCAATGATGACTTATTTCAGATTCTAAAGGTTTACCTTAAATACCTAGGTTCATTTAAATCAACGATCTATTAATTAATGCTTATTATTATTACAGGTACTAAAATGAATTATTTTGTTTACCACGCTTTTACATAGAAACGTTGGTGTATTTTGCAATATGTGCAATAGCTCGATACATTACACAAAAAATAATAAATATACGTGCATTTATAAATATGTAAATATTTTTAATGAGTGTTAATTTTTATTTCTTTATGTGCCGAGCAATGTGCCGAGGTTAGTGTAGTTCCACATATTCCATATAAGTAAACTTATATTGAATTATAATACAAACGATACATAAGATATATAAAAAGATGTGGTTTTTAAACAAAAATTATCACAAGCAAGTACATAAAATATATAAAAAAGATAAGGTGCGAAGCGAAAAAGTAAATAATAGTAATTAATATTAACGTAGACATACCAGAAAAACGCATTTACCGACCTGTGGCATGTCGATTATGAGGGGTCAGTATCTTTTTGGCGGGCTTCCAGGATGTGGATATTCTCGGAGCTATTTATCCTTTCCATCATTCCTGCCACCCTGGATCTTATAAGGGTTGCAATGTTGGGCACTCCCCGCACCGTGGACATATCGCTGCAATATCTGGGGAGGACAAACATTATGCGGAAGGCGTTATTATACGAAGTCTTTCTATGCTGCTCTTTTTGTATTTTGCTCAAATATACAAGAATAATTTTAGATTTTCACATGAACATACGATTAGCTTGTCAGTTTTTATTATTCCTATAAATAAGAAAGACGAGTAGAGCAGATACCCACTGAATATATGTTATATTTCATTACACAGGTAGCGCGTAATATTTTTTTCAATGGTAGTGAATCAATATATTGCATAAGGCACGCATCAATGTGATACAACAACATGATATAACATTTACGCATTTTCCTCCTACTTTCTGACTCTGGCCCTTGAGAAAAACAAACTGGGAATTCTAAACGGCGTGGAATCTGTACATCGGTATCCCTATACCACGAATCTAATGTAACTCGGAACGCGTTTTGTATGTAACTTACAAAGATTTATTCAATACACAGCTGTACACATATTTTAGCATTACTGATATTTGGCAAATATTTACACATAAACTCGTATTCGATAACGCATTCCAATATGGCGTACATTTATTTATTTAATCTTAAATTCGTTATTGAGATTTTCAGTCAGCTTACTTTTTTTTAAACTGTCACTTTATCTATTTTATTTAGAAAACGATCAAAATGATTATTTTATTGTGCTTATTATATCGAATATTTCTCTCTACTCAATTTTAAGGCCGGGAGGACAGCATATATATAGCTATAATTCATATTCATTCGTATCCCGTTAGTAATCATTATCTATTTTTTTACTGTAGACAGATTTTTCTCTTTATGAATTCCTTACAGCTATCCCCCAAAATTGCAACAATATTTAAATAATATATTTTGATGACACGTATTATGCAACGAATTTTCAATATTTTAATCGTAATTTTTATACATTAGTTTTTTCCGCTTTTTTTTTTACATATTCTGTTGCGTCATTACGCTTGTTTCGACACAAATAACGAGTCAAATATAATTCCATTTTGAATTACTGCCACTGCGAGTGCATACGATGCCTGTTTTACGTACTGTACCTGGGAATTCGGTTATTAATCCAGGAGTGAAGTTTACTATGATCATACGTCGTTGCGCACATTTCTAATCACACTATTAAGGTAATTCTATTTTTTATTCAAAAAATATACTTTCGTATCAGCTTTAGACATACATTTTCATTGCTTATTAACGCGCCCTGTTATCCGCCTTTCCTATTCCGCTGAGAACATTTTAATTTGCCCGTAAAAATGTATACATTTCACATGTTTATCGGTGTGGGAGATCGACTCCCATTGTATGCGAATGAGATCACACACGTATACTGGCGATTAAACATATTACAAGGCAGTGATGAGGTGCAGCTGCTAGGGCTCCAAGTCACGTTAGTTTTGAATTACAAGCGCGTAGGCTCGAAAAAATACAATGATTCCTCCGGGACCGCATGTTTCCTCGTACATTATTTTTATCGATTACGAAAGTTTAAAACTGATCGTGTAAGAGCGGATCAGAGAAATTTCTCATTATTTTTTCATAGAAATCTTGGCAAGATTTCATTTGTGCATTATATTTATCGAGACCAGATCGGCGAGTCCAGTAATACAGATGTTTTACGACTGTAGAAAGTTTCGATAATCTTCGAGATACAGTTTCGCGTTGTTTTCTCTATTTGCTCGTGCGTCCATCTTCAGGGTTGAAACGCGTGTCCACGGAGGTGTGAAAATGTGCAAATGCGCTTAGTATCGAATAAGTAGTGTTCATCATCATCATTACCAGCCGTTTTCACGTATTTTCGTAGAATTCGATGATTTCATTAGCCCAGCGACTTTAAGGGCGGGCTGTTGGTCTCTCGTTTACCCCCGGGTACCACTGGATAACTGCATTCGTCTAGCGATTCTCCACCCTCCGTGCGTGTGGCCTGCCCATCGCCAATTCATTGTCTCGGCATATTAATTTAAATCTTTCTCTTCTCTTATTATTATTCTTGTTGTCTCTTCTCTTATAAGTGACTCTTCGTATCGAAGTCTTCTTATTAATATTATTAAGAAGAACTTCTCTTTTGTTGAGAGATCTTGTTTATGCGCCATACGTGAGCACCGAAAGTATGCATTTGTTGAACACTTTTCATTTCGGACACAGTGGAAGATTGCGTTTGAAAAACGTATTCAGTCGTAAACATATTCTTCTTTGACCTGCGAACGATTTCTTCGGATAGGGCTTCTGCCGATGTAGTAATATTTTCGATCTCTTTCTGCGGGAAGGATGTATAAATTTTTCAAAATTTTCTTTGAATATGTAATTTTTCGGGAACATCTGGATCATGCGATTATCACTTAGCGTGATTCCGTACAAAGAGAGGAAGCGGTAATCTTTAATAGTCTCCTTTTGAAATACCAAGTTGGTGACCGTGAGGCTAACGAAAGATAATCAACCATTCTAAGAGCATTCTAAGAGCGACGCTGAATGAAGGAATGAATTAATTAAAAGCTAAGAGTCACGGTGATGATTTTATAACCCCAACAATTAATTTCTCGCCTACGTAATAATGACTACTTGGTTCGGTTAAAAAATCAATTAGTTATTAATTTAATCGTAACAATGATGTACGTTTTTGCATTCTTCGCGATGTGCGTGTGTGCGTGCGTGCGATGAAAGTTAAAAGGAAAGGCATCGTGCCGTCTGACGTCTCCGCCGCTCGCGGGACGTCAGCTGTTAAGTGTCATTTCACCGACTGAATAATTCCGGCCGGGGTTTGACGGACCTCCAATCGGCAGAAAGGTCAACGTTTTTGATACATTATATGAAGTGGCGTGCAAAAGTGAAATCATGGGAATTTTGATTTCATTATGCACGATCATAATACAACATTAAAATGGATGAGAGCGTTACCAATTTGATTATTCACCGTACCATACTTCTCGTCTTGAACTATTGTTGATATAATCTCACGTGTGTATTTTACCAGGGGCGTACACTTCATACAATCGAAGCTGCCCATTCGAAGTAAATCTTAATTACATATTTATTTGATCAATTAAGTTGTGAGCCTTCGCGCAAATAATACAAAGTTCCTATGTATTAACTAAAACCATACAGATAAACCTGCGAATGTGTTTCCAATACCAACTGAACGTTCAAATACTAATGTCTCTAACGCCGTGCGGTCTTCTGAATATACCTACGTCTTCGCTCGAACAGAAGTGTTACAAGATACAAGATTTTGAGAATGCGTATTTGAAGCGGACTTAAATTTACGCGTAAATGAAACTCGATATATTTAGAATATTTTTAATCTTTCACTTAACGTTTTAAAGAATTTCCCAATAATAATATACACTCGTATCTACTATTACTTAATATTTTTCAAAACTTGAAAAAACTTTCTGTAAGAGTATCTATAATTATTTGCAGATGAATGCAACCTCCGGTCAAATATGGCCCGTCTTACTATTCAAAATATGTACATAATCATCGATATTATTATAGTAGCATAGCCGAAGTCCATACCGAGTACGCGCCACTGATATATTTACAGACTTTTTCACCGAACATAAGGTGTTTTTTTTAAATTAAGCAATTCGGGAAAAATTGCCGTAATGGAATTTGATGTGTTCTATATTACTACGTTTTTAAATACGTAACATGTGTTACTACATGCTCCAAATTATAGATCGGTTGCAATACATTCGTTATTATGATTGGTTGAAGAATTCCGCATTGCGATTCACTTTTACTTTCACAAGTTAAATGCTGCCGGTGGTCCCAGCATCGACGTCGCTCGCTTCCCGTGGCACGCGCTGGTGCAAGGTGAACATCGACCATTCCTTAATATTATTCGGTTCCCTCGGGCTGTCGCGTTAATTTTCTTACTGTTTCACTTTCTTTTCCACTCGGCAAATAACCAGACACCAGATTGCAAACTTTTACAATTCACGCCTAGTCTCAAGAATGCGAGCAACCGCAGAAAGAAAAACCTACTAACGTAGCGTTTTTATCGAATCGCCCATTATTCTACCCGATGGCTGTTTTGAAGGGCAATTAAATGTGAAAAAACTATAAAATTATTCCAGTTTCATAAATTATATTTTTTAAATTCCTTATTGACAAATATTTGATTAATGCCTGTCATCTGTCAGAAAACAACTTGGTTAAATTGCGCAACATTTACCCTAGATACAAACCGTTCAGTCCTATCGGATTATTTAAGAGCAGACTACTAATAATAATCGGCACTAGAACGGGGACTCTTGGAATTATAATCTATTGTTAGGAGGGACGTGTATTGAAGGAATGGTAATGGTATGTTACGTTATTATATCATTTTAAGAATATGTTTGATTGGGTATTTCTTTGCGTTAATTGATTAACTTGTTAATGTGGTTGACATTTCCTTTCACTGATAGTAAATTATATATTTACAGCAATGAAAAATAGGTTTTTCATTGCTGTAAATATAATTTTGAGTTTTTTATTTTATACTTTATTTGAGAACGCAGCTGAAAAGTGCTTCATCTCTTCGATGTACAGTAGCGAGTACAGAAATGTGTCCACCCATAAAATAACAGTTTTCTTGTAATATGTCAGATTTTGTTATAGTTTTTTGATCCCTTTTCACTACAAATTGTAAAGTAACAATGTTTAAACAGGAAAATACCAAATATATATTTTATCTGAACTTAAAATATTTTAGAGGGTGTTTTTAGTATTTCCTTTACTTTATTGAAAAAAAATTAATACAAAAATAATTATTTCACCAACTATATTACAATTAAAAAAATTAGGTGTTACATTTTTGATATTATTTCACTATTAGCTAAGAAAAATATTATTTGTTAGTATTTTTTGTCCTCCTTTATTTTTTATCATAGCTTCAATACGTCTTGGCATAGAATTGACAAATTGAAATTTTCTCATACCATACATTTAGATTTTTTTTTTGAGATTTTCCTTTGACGAAGGCTTCAATATATTAATATCAATGGCCATTTTTATGCCACAGGTTTTTTATAGGATTCAGGCATTGACCGTTTCCGGGCCAATCCAAAGTTATTATCCCATTCTTATTCATAAATTCTTTGATCTAAAAATAATGTGATAAGTTAGTTTTATTTTTAAATTTTATTTATGTTAATAACGAAATAAATTTTGTTAGAAAAATATAATACTTACAGTTTTCGCCCGATAGCACGGCGCAGTCATCTTGGAAAATGCACTCAGTAGGTAAGATGGGAATAAAAGTCTTCTAATTTTTTTTTTATAAATTTCTGCATTTACAGTTCCATCAATGAATGCTAATTTTCTCACTCCGTAAAAAGAAAAATATCCCCAGAACATTTGTCCAGCAGAATGTTTCACTGTTGGCTGGAGATACTCCTTGCTTAAATGTTCTCCAGACTTCCGTCTCACGTACTGGATACTATCTGAACCAAATTTGCTCTCATCGGAGAAAATAACACGTCGCCATTTAATCTCACCCCAATTTTTGTACTTTTTGGCCCATTCTAAGCGACGGGAACGCATATTTTTTAGTCAAAAGTAGCTTTTTTGATGGCTTCCTCGCATGGAAACCACTGCCCCGTAGTTTTCGGCGCATAGTATGTACACTAACTTCCAAACCACCAGCATGGATAACTTCTGTCCTTATATCTACAGCACTTTTGTATCGATTTTGTAAACAGAATCGCTTCAATAGCCCATCTTCGGCGGAAGATGTTTTTTTTTTGTTTCCGGTACCCTTTTTCGCTGCAGACATGCAGAATCTTTTTTTTTTTAATGAAGCATTGAAGTCTTACTGCAACCAATCTGTCGTGCTATAGCTCTGGAACTCACTTTTTGCGATGCTGAAGTTAATATTGAATTCTTTTGTAATAAATTTTGCCATCCTTCACAAATAACAAAAATACAAGATACTAACATGTTGAAAGTTATGACTAAACTGGTCTCAATGTTTGAGGAAGACCCTACGCATGTAGAAAAAAATTGGTACATAGAATTAGTTCTTAGAATTCATTTATACCTGCACTAATCTATTTTTAAGGGGTGGACACATTTCTGTGCTCGCCACTGTAGATGTGTTTTTTATTATTTACAGTATTTTTTCACACTGTTAATCAAATCAAAGGGACACTTAAAAATCACTTCACAGTCATAATATTAAAAGAAATCGCACTTATTCAGGAATATAAATCTGCCATTGAACAATTACAAGAATCGGAATGATTTCCATGAACGAGTTGTTGGTTGCTCGGAACGAAGTGTAATATTATGCTTCCGAGAAACGGGCATTAAAAATTGCTAATTTTATACGAGAAAGTTCATTAAACATTTTCAGTCAATTTATTTACTTTGGTGCAGGGAAAGGAAAATATTCTTGACCAGTTTTTCTGGAAACCGACAAATTGAATTTATTAAGCATTGTACACAATTTTATTTGTATTTTAAATACGCGTGCTCAGTTATATTATGAAATTTTTCTCTTTGGTAATGCGATCGATTTCACTCGGGGCATTCAAGAATTTTTTAATGTATATAATCGAGTATTTATACGTATATGTATATGTGCATGTAAAAATTGTCGATAGTTTTGTATTTTGAATATTGATTATAAATATCGACTTTTAATTATATTAATAAATAAATAAATTTATAAAGACGAAATAAGTATTTTAAGTATGTATGTAGTTCAGTATTTTGACGCCTTTTGAAAGCCATAGCGTCTTCATGGGTAAAGGTTTTTTACGACAAATAAATACATTTTGTACGACAATTAAAAAAAATATTTGTACCACAAACAAAAAGTAAATAAATAAATTTTATGTGATGTCCTATATATATATATATATATATAAACATATATATATATACATATATATATATATGTGTGTGTGTGTGTATGTGTGTGTATTATATGTATGTATTAAATGTATAGATTATGGTATATTACGAATAAAGAGTAACTTCTTTTCCATTCAGTGAATACCTTGAATGAATATGTAATTCATTTAGACATATAATTCGCCATCCAAAGAAAGTTATTGCATATGCAGTGTAGGCGTTCCATGAAATAAAACGCTTTTTAATTAACAACAATAATTAATATGCAGCCTTGGCCAAATATATTAGGCACCCCTAACAAATTGACATATTTATTTTTATGTGGGATTTAAAAAATACTGACGATTGTTTAATGACATTTGTTTATTTATAAGCTATATTTAATATTTTGTGCGCAATTCTTTTGCTAGTACAATGACAAATACACTTTATTGTAATGTGACTGTGCAGACACATTACTACGATTGACGCCCTTTTTTAAACCACTTCATACTTTGTCCTGCTGGAATAAAACATGCTATCGGGACTGTGGTTCGTCTAATTGAATGATGGAGGGTTCCAAAACATCATCTTACATGGTGGTATAGGTATCAGAATCCTTTCTTCCCTCCCACACGAAGAGTTTCCCCACGCCTGTGGACGTTACATACCCCCATACATACGCTTCCTCCACCACGTTTTATTGTAAGTACCACGCAAACAGGATAATATTCTTCACTCGCTCTCCGACAGACGTATGCAGAACCAGGAATCCCGAAAATCTATAAATAAAGAAAGGAAAAACACGACGCTTGATTTATTTATTTTTAAATACCTAAAGATGATTATTTTCTAAAATTATTTTTATATTGATACATTTGTTTCAATATACCTACTTCAATGTTTGTTTCATCGGATCAAAGTATTTAGCCCAGTCTTCTGTCGTCCAATATTGGTGTTCTCGCGACCAGATTAGCCTTCTTTTCTGTTTGACCTCAGAGAGCCATGGCTTTTTCTTGCTATTCAGCACGGCACTCCAGGCTGCAGAAGACGTATTCTCACTGTGCGTTGTGAAGATTTAATACTGCACCCAATTTGCAGCTCTGCAAATAGTTTGAAATACGTGTTTTGGCAATTTTTTAGCGACGTTTTTATCAGAATCGATCCTCGCGACTAGAAATGACCTTCTTCCTCCGGTTTTATCTAATTATCTTATACAAGTTTAAAATGTCGAGAGCTGTTCTGTTTTAAACATCACATATTGAAATATTTCAACGAATCTTCATAGTGCTGTCGAGTAAAGTGCAACCTTAAGTTTAGCGTTCTCGTGTATTTGTTTTATTTTTTATTTATTTTTTCAAAACATTCGTCATATGACGCATATTCGAGGTGCGGCTAGACGAGAATTTGGTATAAATCAAAAAGGTTATCATATTATTATAACCTGTTTAGTAAAAATGCTTTTATGTTTTAGGATTTTTGAAATTTTTGATGAAACGAAGTACAAAGCCTGTTATGTTTTGTGCTTTACTAATTATGTTTTCTATGTACCTATACTAGTTATAGTTTGTGGAAGCGAAGGTGGGTGTCGAAAATAACACTGAGGTCTTTTGTCGAATCAACGGGTTGAAGCTCAATTAAGATAAATTATAGATGTCTCACATAGGCGAAGCTATGAATATGATAAACATATGTGGAAGTCTTCTTTATACGATGGCCCAATCTGTTTGAGCTGTTAAGTGATTACTCCGTAGAGTGCAACGTTCACCAATTCCATCGTAAGAACATCCACATATTATCAAAAATTTTAAAGTTCTTTATATGTTCAAATCTCAGAAGCTCTTTACCACCATTGCGATACTGGTGTACATATTTGTGAAGATTTTTTGTAAAACTGGTTGCATTTGGTAAAGCCTAGAAATAGTTTACTTGTGATACAATATTCATGACATCTGTTTAAATCGCCTTGGAGATTACTGCAGGCAACAAGTCTGGAGATTATTTGAAATCGTCAAAGAGTAAGAATGAAGTAAATTGAAAGCACTTATAACATAATTAACGAATAATATAAAGAGAAAGAATCTTCCTCTTCTTCTTACACGCCCTGTTTCTTTTAGTTGAAGGAGTTCTCCCTTGACTCTTATGAAGAGAACAAACAATTAACCCATTAATCAGCCGCTTAAAGCGGGAAATAGTATCATTTATATTGAGCGCGCTAATTGATTATCGCGGAAATCGAATTCGCGCTAAGCGAGGTTTTCCTGTATAACTATTATTTCTCAATTTTCAATTATAATATAATGCTCGACTAGGTATTTTGTAGCTAGCCGATTAATTATGATTTTAATACATTATATTTATGTCCATCATTGTATTCTTTACCATTATACGTCATTTGAAAATACTGATTAGAATATCTATACTTCTAAGCGTAATTTTATTTGCGCACCTTTACAAAATTACAAGATGACTTCATTCTTCCCGCTGGCCTATTATTGTATAACTTTATTAACAAAAGGTATCGTTGAGTGTTGGTTGTCAGTTTACGAGTATTGTTCGTGCCATCGGCGTGCCTAATCGCTCTGATTGAACATCATCAAAGGGGCAAAACCCACAAATTCAGCGGAAAAACTAAAATACCATATTGGCTAGCTTCATTGGCGCTCGTCTGGATTGGATCCTATTTGCGGGAGCGAGTCTAGTTGCACTTTTTACCCAGAAAAAACTTTAATGGAATTACTTCGCGAAATTAAGAGCATACTATAATTTCTATAAAACTTCGAGTAGGTGTTTTCACATTGCCTCTTTCCAAGATGTTTCGCACTGACTGATTCTCAATCTAACACAATTTAACTATTGCGGACGTAGGACCGCCTGCTGGGCCGCTGAGTCCAGCTTCGTTTAGCACAGTCTCTTTCTCCAGTTACTGATACTGGACATTAACTAGACATGGAGAGGTTTGAGCTGCTTCCTGCTTCTATTCTACGCTCTTTTGAAACCCTCTCACCCAGCATACTGCGTCATTGCTACCTTCGATGATCTGTCTGTGTGATTTAGAGTCAGTTTTCGATTCAAAAGCTAGCCAAAGTATAATGTGGCTCCTGGATTTTTTAAAACTATTTTTTTTATGAATGAATGCATCGATATCCTCTAACCATCGTAGGCTTCGCTGGACTGAAATAGATTATTCTTATTTAGAATAACAAATAATAAGAGATTAAAAGAGCATTATTTTAAGGGGTTATATACAGTCAGGAGGCCCAAAAAAAGCGATTTTTCAAGATTTTTTTCTGAGAAGACTTAAATTTATTAATGTGAAAATTTGTACACATATTATGGTTACTTTTAACTGTATTTTAAAATTTTTGTATTTGTAAAATAATAATTTTGAAAGCTGCTATAGCCGATCTCCAGGAGCTCCTCTCAAAAAAGGCATCTTGCGGTGACAACGATATCTCTGGACTGGATCATCGAAAAGGAGAAAACCAAACGGATTTCGTCAAAGTAGTGTATTATCTTGTAATTAATCGAAGGAGTAAGGAAAATATATTTTTTTGACAAAATGGCTACTTCTCAAAAAAAAAATCGGTTTTTGACTTTATAAAAAAATATATATTTATCGGCGAGAAAAAACCTTCGATTAATTACTAAAAAATATGTTTTAGAAGCTTGTGTTAAAATTTGAGACTGATCGGTTGAGCCGTTTCCGAGAAATCTTTGTCACCGATCTTAAAGAGACAGTTTTGAGAAAAACGGCTTTAAAATTTCAAAAGCGCTTTACGTAGAGTAAAAAACATTTTTTTTCAATTTACATCGAGTCGTCTATTCGAGGGCCATACTATCACTTTAGTCATCTGAATACATTAGAAGGGAACATTTACAAAGGGCAGGTAAATAAAAAGTACATCGTTTACAATAGGTAGGTAAAAATAAAAGTGACTGGTGAGCGCTGGCGCTCCGGCTTCGCGAACGCTTACAAATATACGCGTAACTTTGAAAATAATCGCCGGATTGACTTGAAATTTTCTGTATGTTTACTTAAATACGTGTACATTACGAAATTTGAATTAAAAAAATCGATTTTTTGAAAATTATTCTAACTGTATATAACCCCTTAAATTATAAAGGTTCGAATAACTTTTGCATTCTTGAACATTGAAATTTTGATGAACTATTCTGAATAAAAAAATTGATAATTACCTAAAATCTGATTGTTTTTAATGTTCATTTTATAATAATCCATCCCTTTTCTGATGATATTATTTAATTTATAGGTTTTCGATTTGCTGCTTGAAAACGACGTCTGTTATTTGATCAAACACGTTTTATCAGTCATTTTCGATTAATGAAGTTTACAACAAACTAAATGTTTAATAATGTCATCGTGATTTGTTTAAAATATTTATTTTATATTTTACGTTGCGTTGCCTAATTGTTTTTATTTCTGTCATTAATCATTTATAGTTTTAATTTGTTTGCACAAGGTTGAAAATGATATTTGTATCGATCGAAACCTTTAATATTTATGAGGTATAAAATCCGTACCATAAATAATGCGTATCTATATATCCAATAGTAATTATTATTTTCGGAAGTTACTTCGAGTAGGTTTCACAGAAAACGAATCAATACCTCTGCCAACATTGCATTCTATTGCGATATCGACTTGTGGCCTCAACTCAGCTGTTTAATCTGATTAAATACCTTTGTTTCAGACACATTCACTTGTTTATTAGTGATGTACTATTGCAGTCGTTAATCGGTAATGCGTCGATCCATTAGAATACGTATTTTTATTTTTTGAAATCTTATTCACTCAACACGCTAAAATCTTTGAAAATGAAATGTCTAAAATGAATTTCACGGCCGTATCACGTCTCATAATAATATTCTAGTATATTCTGGTCGTTGGTCACTTTTTATGGTAGTCGTTGCGCGGCATTGAAATTTGCCCCCAACCGTCAGGTGCGACAAAAATCAATGGCAGATGAGGTTAAAAGAGAGCAGTATGATTTTAAGGTCAAATATAATTGTGCAGACTAATCGCATCAAATGTAAAATTACAATACGCGTATTGTTAACAAAATTCAACCGGATGCAGTTTTTCACACCCGTTGCATAACTCAGTTTTATTTTGTTATTGGTAAATTTAAGTTAATTACGATCAACGAAACTACAATAACTTGATTTTAATTTTTTCACAGTCTTTATATGTAATTTTATCCTAACCCGAGTGTCTTAACCTTCGGCCTTTTAATTTATTGCACTCAATTCAATCTAGCGCTGTGGAGGTCAAAATAGTTGTGTAACGTTTTCCGCCGTGAGTGAGCATTATCAATCAAAGCTAATTATTATTCTCCTCCACTGGACCATGGTTGGTGCCGCGAACTATATCCACCGGAACGTCTCAAGAAAACCATTTATTATTTTCTGTGTTTACCTCGCGTTGCAGTCGCTATTATTCTACCTATTCTCTTTTCATTTCTCGAGGACGCACACGTGTTTTCTTCCCTTCTATCATTCCCATTTTCTCTCGTTTCACACGTGACCCTATTTTCTTCCCTCTTTCAACATCTTCCCTTCTTATTTTTTCCCCACTGTGAATATATTATTATTTTTGCAAATATCTACCCATGGTATCGTAGTTATTAAGAGGTGTACGACCGCATGGTCTTACTAAATATATTTTGTCGTCTTGTTAATACGAATATTCCAATTTTCACATCTGTAACACGTTATTAAATTATTGGATTACTTTTTCTCTAAATACCATGTAGAATTTTATTTATAATATTGATAATAGCCTGTTAGCTCAATTAAAACAATTTTATAATTGAATAAACAGAAAAAAATAAAGTGCCTCTACTATTCATTGCATCGAATAAATATCATAAACAGTTTACTACAGTTCACAAATCAACTAAATACACACTTATTTAGACAATCATACGAAAACCTATACAATGAGACCTTTACAATAGTACTTAATGCTTTCCACTCCCAGTCTGCATTCCGCGAAAACACCTAATTCTTCCCGGCCCTCTCAACTATACTTTTAACCGCCAATTCCATTTTTTTGCATGTCATGCAAAGCTATATTCATAAATAATAGTAAAAAAGTTTTTTAGACAGCAATTTGTTTTGTAAAATAATATTAACGCGTAAAGCGCCCTTGAGGTGAGTTCTCACGAAAACAGCGCTATATAAATTATAATGTTGATATTATTATTTTATTATTATATATAGTATTCAGCTAACTGAAATGGACAATTTGAGAAGAAAATATTTTTTATCCATATATTATTTGACGTTAACATGCTTTCAACTGCCCTCCTCTGTCGACTTCTCGCCAATTTTTTTAATTTTTTTAAATTTTTTTTATTTTTATTTATTAGAGACACTAACAGGATAATGGGTACATGACACTCAGATAATAAACATTGTAGTGAAGACTATGCCCATTATCCCAATTACAAGTGTCTTCGGCATGCTCTAGTAACATGTATTTTTGTAATTAATTATATTTCACATGTACATTTATGTATATTATATATTTGTGTTTGAGTGTAGTGCGATTAGTATTTAATGATCTATAGGTTCATGTCGTCGTTTAGAAAATGGATGTTGTGTATGAGTGAGTTTTTGAACGAAGATAACGTGTCTGCAAGAATATCAGCATCAATGTTAGGGTCGGCACAATACAAATTATATGTGCGACACAACCTTGTAATGGGAGAAAAGTAACCGACATTATTAGTGTGCTGACTTATTCTGAAGAACTCAGGGTTTCTTATACGGGGTTTAACATGCAAATTTATATCAGATAGACAGAGAGAATCAATAGCTCCGCTGAGAATCTTGTGTAGCACAATGAGATCGGATATTTTTCGTCGGGACTCAAGTTTGTGCATCTTGAAAAAGGCAAGTCGATCTTCGTAGCTGTGAAGGTTATTGTGTTGACCAGCTTTGTATGACAAAATACGTAGAAACTTTTTCTGCACTCTCTCGATTCTCGTAATATGTGTTGTGTAATAAGGTGACCAAATAACTGACGAATATTCCAATATACTTCGTACTAGTGATGTATAGAGAATTTTTAGACTTTGAGGATTTTTAAAGTCTTGAGTAATTCTGGTGATAAATCCCAACATAGTATATGCCTTGTCTGTGATATTATCAAAGTGGTTAATATCACAAACAACCCTTATTGAATTGTGTGGGAATCAGGCTGCATATAGTCAAAACAAAACAATTACGTACAATCACATGTCGCGCCTTGTCGCATATCTCGCCATAATACACCTGATTGAATTAAATATAAAAAATTTAAGGAAATCTAAAATTTTACCAAATCTGTGACATCTAGGCTTCGTATTTATGGTGAATTTTGAGGAATGTATAAATCCACAGACGTTTTTAGTTAATTTCATACATTTCACAAAGATGATGTTGATGACATACCGCACCGTTAACATTGCAAACATTTGAACGGTCTACGAAAGGCAATGAGTGAGTATGCATTTATTTAAAGCAATGGCTTTGACTAAACAGTACACGTAATATAAATCCCCGTCGCCTCATCATTATTTAATCCATTTATAATTTTTATTCGCCGCGATCTCTGCAACATCGAGTGATGCAACTCGATGCCCGTGCAGCTGCGATCTGTTGATGCAGGTTACTTACGTACTTGCATCTCGCCAAGCGATATTTTCTTTGTCACGCGATTCATGTCTCGTATTATGAACATTCATTTCAACGACACTTTTATTATCTCGTCGATTCAACTGCCCGGTTGATTGCATTTCTCCCATTCTTCAAGCGGGGCAAATCTAATTATTATTATTAAGACATCGTCGAGACTTATTGTCTTGGTCTAGATATTATACTGCCATTTTTATTTTATCCTTCAGCTAAAATTATTCGGTCGGTCGATCTGTAGTAGATTATATTAGACTATCGTGTATGTAATTTATATCGAATATTAAAAATTCATTCGCTTTAATACAAGTCTAATAAAATGATCGAAACCGTGCAGAAAATCAACCAGATTTTGAAAGGTTTAAATAATTTTATTCGACTTGTAGCGAATGAATTTATAATATTCGATATAAATTACTTTCATAATAGTGATGCAAAAGATAATTCAGAAATATTGAAAAAAAATGCAAACTTTGGTATTGCTTATTTCCTTAACTGACATAAAAAATATATTCTATTCAAAATCAAATGAAGAAAATTCCCCTAAAGTTTTTGCTAGTAGCTACGAGACATCTTGTGTACGAGTATATGTATACATATTTTACACAGTACGGCAAAAACTCTAATATATTTCGAAGACGGTTAAAATACAATTAAATTAGAAAGTGGGCTCATTTCAACTATGTTTCTTTTCACTCTGCGAAACATGAGAAAATGGTTATCAATCAAAAACTTCATTATGTCGTCGATGACAATGTCATAAGTATTTATATTGCAAAAGATAAATGTATTTATATTGCAAAAAAATGTTTAAAATCGAACATTAACGAACTTTCTTTATAATTTACCATAAACTAATTTAATACACTTCTTCTTCAAACACAGCAAAATTATTTTGTGGTGACATTATAATCATAATTTATACAATTAAATAAAGTTTAGTTTCAATTAATTAATTAATAACCTTCAATGAAATAAAAATAATAATCGATTTAAATAATGCCTCTCTATTAGAAGATGATCGCTAAGGGTTGACAAGCAAATTGGTCCTTATACACACAAAACTTTGTTTTACTATGTCATTAAATATGGTCTCATTTTAAGTGAAACAAACATTTCACCAAAAATGAGATCTTTCGAAGGAACATGCTATATAGTATGAAAAATTTATTGGAATGGCTATTCGAACTGCGGGCTGCAGAGAAAAGTGGGGGGAAATCTTTAAGGACATAAGAAAGCCGCCACCAGGGGGTCATAATGTTCAGTAATATGGAAACCTATCATACAGGGACTAGAGAAGGATATCATTTTATAATCATAAAAAAAATCTGCCATTACAGTTATCTACTCAGGAGCTTTATGGGGCAATCAATTTTTATTTTTTAATTATTATAAATTTTAGTAAGACTCGGATTCGTTCAGCGAAATGGTTGGATGCTTTATAATTTGCAGCTTTTTAAAAAAATATTTTTGTGTAGCACGAATGTCGTCTTGTAATTATATCATTTCACGCCCCGTTCTGCACGGGTTGTGTCCAGGCTCAAACAAACTCATTCGGTTTTACATTAAAATTTAATTTAATAAAGTCTCAAGTGTCTCCGCACGTTTTCATGCAACTACCTGTGAGCGACCCAGAAAGAGGAATAGAATGTGGATACCTACATACCTGTCCTACTTGTAGATATTATGTTGCTCGAATGAAGACGAATCGTGTGCTGCCATGGCTGTCTGCACCGACGGTTCAGAATGGAAGGAAAATTACCCAATCGGTTTCGTTACACGAGAAAAGGGATAGTGGAATCACAAGCCTGCGGATTTGAAAGGTTGCGAGCTATCAGCTGGACCATCGTGTATTCTTGTTCTTTGTCATACACGCTTAACATATATATAGCTTCATCTCTGTGAGACCTCTATAATTTATCTTAATTAATTACATTTTAATCAACATGCAGGTGGTGGCGCTCTGTCTGCGCGCGCAACATCTTAAATGTTTCAGACTAAGCCGTTTCACATCCACACTGCAACGAGACCAGAATACACAAAGGTACAAAATCATACGGGGAGGCCCTTCCGATTGTTGTATAAATAATCACATTGTGAAATGTGACAAAATGCTTCTTTTGAATTTTGTATTTCAGTTTAAAAATACGTAAAAAACGTTACTCCGAAAAGATAAAGATAAGATGACGGTAATTTTTTGTCTTGCTTACCCAGGGGTACGGACAATAAAATGTATAGTTCTGTGTAGAAAAACTAAAACAATTTTATTTATTTATTTATTACAAAAAATAAAGTAAAGTAATACCTACATGTCAAGCACAATATACAATTACCTACTAGGAAGAATATAGGATATGTATATAAAAGAATATAATAAAACAATGACAATATAAACAAAAAAAGTAGATAGGTAAGTTTTAATTTTTTTTAAACGATGCATGTAAATAACACGGACGTGTCAAAAATCAGTAGCGAATTTGTATTAAAATCAGGGTTCGCAAAAAAAATATATTTATAATAAATGTCAGATATTTGATATACAGGGTGTACCAGAGCTAGCAGCAGAAATTTGGTCGGTATATTCCTGCCTATGTTGTGAGTCTAAAATGTTCAAGCAACCATGACAAGCAAGCAGCAATAATTATGGAGATACGCAATATCAAAGTTTGCATTTTTTTTCAATATTTCTGACTTCTTTTTTGCAAAAAGTTTAACTATCATTACAGTAACTTACGTCGGTGGGTGATGAAGAGTTTCCATTGTGCAGTACATATGTGGACGAGTGTTGTCGTGGAGAAGTAGTGAACTGCGGCAATTGACAAGTCTCGGTTATTTGATAGCGAACTTGTCCATCGTTGTTCTTGCTAATTTTTGTTTAATTTAATTAATTCATAATTCTTGCCAGCTATTAAGAAGCTGTTGCGAATAAAGTCGGCGTAGGTCCACCATACAGTCACAAGCTGTTTCTATTGACTCAATTTGCGTTTGGGACATTGTTCTACTTCCTACTTCCCCTGGGTCCAACCATTGTGACGAACGATTCCGATTATCATACACGATCCACGTCTCATCACAAGTGACAATCCGATTTAAAATTCCCTCATTTAAACGCCGACTTAACAAATTGAGGTTAGCCTCGACGCGAGTTTGTTATTGTCTTTATCATTAAGTTCATACGATACCACTTTGCGAGCTTGTTTATTTTCCCAATTTGACGCAAATGAATCAATAAATTTTTTTCATATACGTTGACGGCTGTTGCTAATTCCGACATGGTTCGAGATGAATCCGCTTGTCCTACAGCTTTCCATTTGTCACTATCGACGGTAGTCTCCAGTCGACCCCGACGCTCGGCGCACGTTGTTGAGGTCGACATTTTCAGAACGGAAGCGAATAAAGCAAAAACGCACCATTGTCCATACGCATCGTTAATATTGCGTGCGGTCTGTACAGCATTAGTGCCACGATGGAATTCAAATGCGAACATAACGCAAATTTTCTTTTTCTCCACGGTCGCAGAATCAGCGAAACCAGAGATAAAACTAATGAATAACTAATTTTGAAAAAAGAATGTCATTGCATTAATATGACATTAATTTTTATTTGGAATTCAAAGTCGATTACAAGATATCGAACTTCAAACTAGTCAGTTTTAGAAAACGGCAACTTCATATGGGCATCATGGCCTCATCATATGGGCATCATAGTCTCACAGTCCCATTTTTCAAATGTCTGTAATTAATACACATATATCTAATCGGCTCTTTGAAGCATTACTACATATATAATACTCTCTAGGCAATTGGTTGAGATTGTTTTATTATAATATGCAGAAGATGGGGTGACGCTATTGGGGACGACGCGAGAAAACTTGGTGTATTTACTTGGAGGACTTACTGTGACGACAAACGGCAGTGGCGAAGACTAGAAGTGTATGGTAAAGATTCTTATTTGATTAACAAGGGGCTCACGTGGATTCCCTCCCCCCATTCCACCGCCATCTATCTCCCTCTCCTTAACCCTTCCCCAACATCACTTCAGATAACACCTGTTTCTACCTAACATAAGATGATCAATAACATAAAAATTTAAACAGAATGTTAGTAAACTTAATAAAAACCACTACCAGATTTACGGTCTACCGGTTTCGAGACGTACCCGTCTCTTCGTCAGGACCAACACTACACTACTATATTTACAACACTATGTACCCCAACCATAGTACTGTTAAACTATCACGAATATTGATCATATGCGTGTTAATCTTGTCAGAGACAAGCATGCACTGAGTGAGTGAGATTCGAAACCGAGACCTTTGGATCACGAGGCGAGAGTCCTAACCACAAAACCAGCAAGCTACTTTGTTTGTTTCGTTGTTTCCATCCACTAAAAGTTTTAATATTTCTCAAACGACACTTTATCAATAGTTAATTGATATTAGTCAATGATGATGGTTCGATCGTTATTTTGGTATTCAGCGCCAGCACTTCCGGCCCGCGTGCTTTATGGCTTTATGGCGATGCGGCCGGAGCGTAGGAAGCCGCCTTGCAGGCACGGAGCCGTGGAGCGGGCTCGGCGGATTATTAAACACCGCGTGTTACCTGCCATCTTTTGTTGACGGCCCGTCACACGCGGTATCGGATGTTCACGATCTGCATCGCACATTTTATACCAATTTTATCAGTATATATATATTTATATTATTTACAAACATTGCTTTTGGCGGCTTCTCGCATAAAATGTGCCGTGACGCTGCGTTAACGGCAACGCCCTAGAAAATATCGTGATTTCTTTTTGTTTTACACTCCACGGCTTAGGGGTAAATAATCCACTGCTGAAGAAATTTAACCCGTATGTAGGTACGTTGTCTGGTTTATTTATTTTGTTAGTAGAATATAATTTGTATTGTATAATTTTGTCCAACGTATTTCATGAAGTTAAATACTAATGTTTTAAGCTGAAATAAATATATTGTCATTTTGGCTTCAGAAAATACTGGTCGAAATGACGTAATATGTCGTAAAAAGTGCAAAGTTAATTTTTTTTAGCTATTTAATTGGTAAATTCCATGTGTATTAAGTGTATGTAGTGATTTTGTGTATTGCTTTCCTTCATAAAGATTTCTCTATCAAATTTTAAACCGAATTTTACTGAACTTCTACTACTTCTAAACTTTATTTTGAATCTAACGAATAATGGTGTTCTGTATTTGTAATATATATTTTTACGAAATTAATTGTCAATCTATATTGTCACACTCTCAGTTATTAGGATGATTTTAAAGTCTGAAGCAATATTATGATAGATTCCTTTCGTTCTGTTATTCTATATATCTATCAATGTGTATTCAAATTCGTCGAGATGAATAAAATAGTTAACAACGTGTTTAATAACTACAACATTTTATTGGTCTAATGCGCAAAATACTTTTTCTAAATGACGATAGATTAGTACCTACGCACCTTCTTTAGAATGTATCCTTTAAGCCATGTATTCACTAGGGGACAAATTGTCCCTCAACAGCACGCGCGGCATAGAATCTACGTGACGTTGCAACGTCGTGCACTGTTTCGCGACCTCGCGCACAACATAGCGGGGCATTTCTACGTGCCGTGGCAACGTTGCCATGCGCACGGTACCCGAGCGTACTCACTGCAACATTCCGCGGAGCGTCAGTACCACGTGGTATGTTTACAAGTGAATACGCATGCGCTGTATCTGTCAAGATGACAATGCGGGGAAACGAAATCGTTCTTGAACTCATCGAGCTGTATCGATCGAAGATCGCATAGAATGTCCGTCCTTCTTTCTCTTTGCAGTAAATAATTTCGCATTCTCCTCTTTTTTCTCCTCTTACTTTTCGATAAACTCATTAACATAAACAGATACGCGGCTATCATCATAACCTCATAGGGCGATATATTTCCGCGACGTCTGGAAAACAATAATTATTTGCAAAAAGGACCTTGTTTTTAATAATATTCAATTTACTACAGTAAAACCTCGTTAATTTGAAATTGCGACCCAAAAAAACATTTCGAATTGCGCGGAACCCCGTTTTCGCCAAACGAGATACCGCAGCTGTCATCGTAAAATCATCGAGTGACATTTCCGCGACAAGATATGCGAGTCCCGGTGTGTACACGTCAAATGACCGCGTCATTGTCCCCGAAACATGAGCGTAGATGTTGATGCGACATGCCGAGCGGAATGTTTCGCGATTTGTCCCCTAGTGAATACATGGCTTTAGGCCCGGTTGTTTCAAGTTGGATCAAAGTAAGCGTTCGTTTAAAGCGTAGATTTTTGCGTTCTCCACCAATCAGACGATCCGTTTTCGTAAATATCTATGCTTTAAACGATCGCTTACTTTGATTCAACTTGAAACAACCGGCCCTTAGCCTAGATGGCTGCCGACCGCGAGCTCGAGCCGGGCGGCGTTTGCCGCGCAATTAGTAAGTGACACTGTTCCGAACACCCGGTGGCCGGACATGCATGAATTATGGAGGGGGAGAAGTTTTCGTGGTGCCCATACACTACACGACTCACTTGTTCATATTTCGTGTGATTTTATATTTTCTCGCCGCGCGTCTTCATCGAAGTTGTTGCGATTTATTTATTTTAAATACCAAGTACGTAACTGTAGCTTTAGGGCCGGATGTTTCAACTTGGTTTATAGTAATCGTTGGTTTAAATCATAGTTTTTTGTTTAGAGCATAGAGTTTTTTTTATTTTAAATATTATATTTTAATTTTAAATATTTTAAAATTAAATAATTTTAAATAAAATATTTTAAATATTAAATATTAAATAAATATTTAAATATATAGAAGTTATTTATTTTAAATACCAAGTATGTAACTGTGGCTTTAGGGCCGGATGTTTCAACTTGGTTTATAGTAATCGTTGGTTTAAATCATAGTTTTTTGTTTAGAGCATAGAGCATAGAGTTTTCCACCATTCTACAAAACTGTTTTCATGAGTAGTAGCTTGTTGGTCTTGTGGTTAGAACTCTCGCCTCGTGATCCAAAGGTCGCGGGTTCGAATCTCACTCCAGACCAGCAAGTTAGTCCTATTTTCATAGCACAAGCGTTTAGCTTAATTTTAAAATAGTAAGAATATTTATATGACACGTATTTCGGGTTCTTATCTCTATTAAAAAAAAAAACTATGCTTTCAAACTATTACTATAAACCAAGTTGATACAATCGTTCCTTAGTTAAATGTACCAACTTCGTTGGTGGAAAGTTAACAGAGATAACAGTGTTTGAATGTTATATTTATTTTCTTTGTATATATTGTAAATCACCAAATTGTTATCCACTCGTTTGCCCCGCATTTTAACAACATAGTCAGGATTGCCCGGGAACAAACGGTCGGCGCGCAACGTGTGAACGTATTACGGTAAGTAGTAGGCAAACATGTTGAACATCGGCTTCAGCTGCGCAGAAGACAAATTTTGGGTCTCAGGGGTAAGGTAGCACGGAGTGTACATACGCAAACTTTCCCCCACTACCCCGAAAATTGTTCAAGATGTTTGCCGGCTACTATACCAAGAATTTATCGTAATTATTGCTTGTCAAAGATAAATAAACAGACAGCATAAACAATTTTTTATTTTATTTTTACCTTCATCATTTTTTTAAACTATTTTGTATACCTATATAAAATTAAATGTTTAAATAAATTTTTGTAAATGACTACATTGAATATACCCGGAAGTCCATTATTTTGGACCGGGGTAAGCGAGTGGTTATAGATATATATATATATTTTTAATTTTTTATTTATTTATTATTATTTTCGTGTTATGTATTTTACATTTTTATTTTTACTAAGATTCCCCTCTACACGCGTGTACACCCGGGGTAATTTGTATTTTTTCAAAAAAATTATTACGTAAATATTGCTAAATAAGGATATTATTAGAAAATAATATCTTTAGACGATTTTTTAATAACGTAACCGAGTTGCCGTAATGAAAGGGGTACGGTCGTAAGCACTCGCCGGTCCAATTATTTATTATTATAATCTTCCGCGCACTGTCGGTGTGTGGGCCCCTTCGGGTCGACGGAATGTGCCCGCCAGCGCTCGCGCGGCCGCCCGAGCCGCGTTGCGCGATATATCCGCAGTTTTCCTTCCGCCGCGCACGTCGCGCACATTTCGGAAAACGGTTCGAAATTCGAACTCGGATTCGAATCGATCGCGTGCTTTTGTTTTGTAATAACGTTTGGTGTTGAGTGGGCCACGGCCAGAGCGGCGCTTGTTTGATATCATTTTTCGCGTTTGATTTTTCGTAAGTAATGGCGGTTGCGTTTTCAAAAGTGAAAATTTATTTGACGTTCATTGGCACCGGAATACGCGAATCACGACCGTGTTATTTTTTCTTATCTGAAATTGTTTTTGCGTCGTAAATATTATTATTCTCTATTGTTTCATTGAAATGATTCCGATTTTAAAATGGAAACCTAGTTTACTGTGGAATTTGTATTATGTTGTTGTCTAAACACGCAAACTTACGTACGTAGTTACATTATTTTTCACTTAATATATTGAATAAGCAACCACTCGGCCGCTCCCAGAACGTTTCGTTCGCGTACAAAAACATTCAATATATAATGTTTGTTCAATGTACGATGATTAGGTACTAAACCAGAAATTATAATTTGGCGTTCTATAACGAAATATTTTATTAAAGTTTCTTAATATTTTTATGTTATTACGTATCTACGGCCGTAAGCAAATACAATACTTATAATACAGCGCTGTTGGTAATATGTATTAATATTGACTATTTTGCCGGCACGTGTTTTCTGCACGTTCGATCTTAGAGCACATAAAAATGAACAGATAAATTGCTCTGAAACCTTGAATAACCACCGTCCCACACTGAATAGTCCCCATTGACATCGCAGCTAAGCTAATAAGTAATAAGCCCTCTGTTCGCTGTTCATTTCAAAATACGAAACAGCGAGTTCTCGTTGATGTTGATTGAGTATCGCGTGTGGTGGTCTTCAGAAGACCACATATTGGTCATGTTCCTATTCCCGCAGCATCATCGTCCTACCGCCTCCGTGGTCTGGTGATGCGAGACGGTTTACAGTTGCTCGTAACGGCAGTCCTAACTTGACATTGTACGGAAATTAATTTTCTCCGCGTATGCACGCGTAATACGTACCTGTTTGTTTATTCAAATGTAAAACGTGTTCCTAGAGGACTTTTTGATTGTGCTTCATTCTCGGAGCTGTAACCTTTTTGTCTTTCTGCTATAAAATGAATACTCCCGACTAATACTTTAGAAACGCCCATTCTGAGCGTAAAGCTTCATTTGCGTTATTTCCATTTCGGGTCATTTGATTTATTGCTCTTCGAGCTAGACCTAATGGGTACCGTAACCTACATGCACTAGCCGGTCGTGTAACTAGGTAGCTCAGGTTAGAATTAATTATGTGAAAATCATCCATCGGTGCGTGTGCATTTTTATATTGAAAAATATCCCTGATCAAAAAATATTTGTTTATTTGTAGTTAATAATGTTTATACTTTCTGTCGGTGTAGTTAAAAAATTGTTTAAGTTGACGTGTTGATAATATTTATAGAAGAAAACGTCTTTTCTTTCTTCTAGCCCATCATCCGGGATCTCCTAGTCCGCGAACGCTGTTACGTTTTAGGTTTAAGGATTTTTAGTTTAGTTGATATCCATGTCGTTTGCCGTCTTGTATGGCTCGATTGACCGTGTTTATTGTTTAGGTTAGGTTAGGTTAGGTTAGGTTAGGTTAGGTTAGGTTAGGTTAGGTACTCATCTTATATTTTGTTAGCACGGCCGAACCACCCTCGGTCGGTTTTCCCTTACTTTTCTGGGATCGCAGCAACTTTGAAGCATCTTAGGATCTATTATCTTCTTATCGTCGATGTTAACAGCTCCATCTCAGCATATTTAAGACGAGAAATGTAACTTTTTTTCGTGTTCACTTCTATCAGTTCAGCGTTCCGTACTACGAAGCAGGGCGGGTTTGTATATTGTTTACCCTTAAATTTATATACGTACTCTTGCCTTACACAATCCTCCTGAGAAAGATCTCCACTTCATCCAAACTGTGGTGACTTTATTTTGGATGTCGGATTCCACCTCCATGTTGCAGTTTCCCGTTAGGACTGAGCCTAGGTATTTAAATCTGTTGTTTGCGTTAATTGCAATAATGTATGTAAGATTGCTAGGTTGACGATTAGTCGGATGAAAATCTACAGCTTTTATACGGTATGGTAATTATATAGTGATTTAGTATATTTTCATTTTAGTATTAAACCTGATTTGATCGAAATATGTATATACAGTCGAACTCGGTTATAACGAACGCGACGGGACCAACTAAATTTGCTCCTTATAGCCGGGACTCCTTATATCCGGAATTCACTTTTTTCACATTTTTTTTTGATTGTGTGATGTTATTTTCAAGAGCAGCTAAATAAACATCCTTATCTTTCCAGAGCAATGAAACTGTAGAAGACGATTGTGAAAACTTTTTACAGACTTTTCGACTTTTTTTCGAACCTGAAGACACTCTCGTTTGTTAGTGAACATGTTTCATGTTTTAGAACAATTCGCGTTTAACTGATTAGGCTTTCAAATGCTAATATAGTAAACTGCATAAAATAAACTGTTACCATAAATATTTTGGAAACCCCCAATAATCGGAGTTATATGACCAGTATTCTCGACCTTCAGTAAACTATTGCTTTCCTGCGCACATGGCATTTTCGGACACAAGTTTGTTTACATCATAAAATGAACTCTAATTAAGTGTGAGCCGCTTTAAAAGCAAAGTGAAAAAGTTCATTGTTATGAGTACGTATTTGTTTTTTTTTCTGTAACCCAAGCAAATATGTTTGCAGAGTTTCTCCGTATACCCGGGAATCGCGCTCCTTATAGCCGATAACGATTGTATGGGAATATGCGCAAATCAAAATGAATTCACAGTTTTTCTCATTATAGCCGAGATCTCCTTATATCCGAGCTCGTTATAACCGAGTTCGACTGTATATTACTTCTGAAATTACATTTCACAAATGACAGACAGATCATACAATATGTGTGATGTGTTTCTCTAACGTAGTTGGGCCCCATGGCCTAGCGTAGAATTATAATATAAAAATGTCATTTGCCAGTGGAAGTGTGATGTGGCCAAACTTACGAATCATAAATACAACTTTCCTATTACCCTATATAATGAAAGATGTTTACCCGAACGCTCGTCGAGCATCGTAATGGATTGTTTTGACCGCGTTCATTTGGCTGTTGCGAGCGTTGTTACAGCGCTCACTCCAGCCCTCGAAGCGCGGGTCGGCCGAGTCTCGGCCCTTAGAAATGTGGCGTTTGTTTGATGTGTTAAAGGAAATGCAGCGATAAGTGTTCGTTGTTTCCGCCTGCGCCGGATTATTGTTTTCCGAGGTGTGCTGTGTTTATTTAGAGGGGCTCGAAATGGGTCACCCGACCTTTTTTGAAATGTACCACGATTACGTACGATGGATCGATTTACTTTACGCTGCCTCGTCGAAACGCGCTTTCTATCGGGTCAAATGTTCTTTGAGATTAAAGATAAAGAAGATCGTATTAAAATATTTTCCGTTTCCTTGGTTTTATAAAAAAAAGTTAGTTATAGGACCTGGCAGGCTCTGATATCTGGGTTGGCCTTGTGGACTTCTGACACGCCTCTAAACGTCAACGTAAACGTCTTCATTTAAAAATGAATTTTGTTAGATAACTCTCTAAGCATTTATTGATTTTAAATACGGCAAGTAAACAGCCTCTGTCGAATCATGTTTCAAAGGTTAACCGTCGATGCCGATACGATGTGGATTTGTCGGACTCTCGGAGACTTACGATGATGATTAATTAATTAATGATTAATTATTCTGATGCGAGATATTTTCCAATCAACCATACACGTCGTTTTTCATTGTGCTTTCTCCGATTTCCGGTCACCGGAGCGAGGTACCGCTGGTGAGGGCATTACGCGCGCGAAACAATTTGCTGTACCGTTGGTAGTTAAGTGGTTAGCGATCATTTGGTTATCGCGTTCACCGTAACTCAATCGGACCGGTGAGCGTGATCCCGCGGGCACGCTAGGTGGTGTCGCGATATCGGACTAACGGGGTAACAGGAGGGCTGGCCGAGACGACTGCCGCGGCGGAGTTGGACTCGGGTCACGTGAGCGACTAATTGAAACCCTTTACGAACACCCGCGGCTGTCGTCCGCTGCAAGGTCTCCATTGGCTAAACTGCAGGTCGTGTATTTATATGGGTACTACTGTTTTCTGTTATTGGACCGTTGACACAGTTTCTCCGCCTTATCGATCGGAATATAATTAAGGTTTTTATTATCTGTGTAACGATTATTCTACGATACAGACCATTTCTGTCTAATTACCGATCTAGATTCGCCGGCAGTTTCTAGCCGGGAACAAAGTAGGTTTAATAATTTAACTTCAACGAACGAAAGTTTTAATATATTACATTTATTCATTCAAATGATGAAGTATTCATTGTATTGTATTGGTAAAAGTTTTATTTATTTTAGATGCGTATCAATATATTTTTATCAATTGATAAAGATTTTTCATGAATTCTCTTATTTAAACTTCCACACACAGGCAACATGCATGTAAAATATATGTGATGGGTAGAATAATACAATTTCGTAACGTTATATTTTCACTGAGTGAGCAAAGTAAGTAACGAAATTTTGTACATACGAGTGGCTACTTCAGCAATCTGTTCTCAAAATCGTAAAAATCCTCGTTTTATTAGTGCGAACATTACCGATTTATCTGTAAGTAACGCTCCAGCTTCAACATGACGAAACTATCAAAATCTTTTTTGCCAAACATGTCGCGTGCTTTTGAAGCGATTAACATCAACCAGGTGAATAAGCCAATCATTACGAAGCATTTATCACGCCTCCGTGATAATTTATTTAAGGTTAAAATAAATAAATTTGCATTTTTTCATTTTCCGATATTTTTTTTTCTGACACTTTTCTCGACTTTTTTCAAATGTTTAATTGACATCGTGTTTGTTCTGTCTCGAGCGGAAATCCTACCCCTAGCGTTTCGTTGTACCCACTGTCTGCGTGCTCCTTCTAAGGAGTACGTAAAATATAATTGTTACGCCTTATATTACAATACAGCCTGCCATACCTGTCAAAACCCGATAAGTCTCGCGAAGGCACGGCGGCACGTGAGACCGGCCGCGTAGCAAGTCTTCGTGACCACCACTAAAATGACAGCGGCGTTGGAGCGGTTACTGTGGAAGATTTATATATAACCTTTGGACGTGCAGTATTTGGCGTATTCAAAGGTTACATTCTCACTCGTGTATTTCTGGAAGACACTCCCGAGCCCAGCACTGAAATAAAAATGCATTTAGCTGCGTTTGAGTTTAGTTAAATTATTTTATTTTTTAAAATATAGGTACATAAACTTTTCGTGTTTCGTCATTTATTATATAAAATTTCGGAGAAAAAGAATCATTTCGCTCGGTGTATTTCATTTGTCGCCGGAAAAATATATAAAATATTTTATATATTTTTGTTTGATGTAAGCTAAACATAAACCATTTATATATATTTTGGTAATTTAATTAGTATTTAAAAAAAAAGATAACATATAATGGATATATATAATTTTTTTTCGTTTTCTGCATAATTCATTCGCCAATGCACGGATCACATCGCATGTTTTACAATAATAATTTTCACGGTTCGCTTTCATCCAGAATGGAACAGTGCAGTTACTTTTACTTACATCGGCTTGGACGTTGCAGAAACGAATGTTGTATTTGATATCGTTGGCTGAACGATTAAGTATCTTCCGATTGATTTGCGGTGACGAGACGGTCGACTGGTCCGGCGGTCCGGCCGTGTGAACCTGTCGACGGAACAAACAGTCGGGGAGTCAGGATGTGAGGTGAGGGTGGCGGTGTCCGCTGTGTGATGGTGGAGCGGGAGTCCCGAGGAGTGCCGGAGCTGAGGAAGCCGCCCATCCCTCCGCCGCGGTTAAAGAGGCTCGCGAGGATTGCCGCTGGTGATAAAAAGGTGAAGAACGGCACTGTTGTATTTGGAGTACGCGGATGAAAATTGTTTAATGAAAGTACAGCCATCTAATATTTTCTTGTGTTTGGTTGTGTAATTTTCACTTAGTATGTTTTTAAATTTCTTTATGTATTTATTAATCCCTACAAATTTGAAGTCCCCAAATAAATAGCTAAAAGAAAATAGACGTACATCATATCGCACCCCTAGTTAAAGACTACAGCGAGTCAAAATATCTAAATTTTGAGTTATCGATATATCATTTACTCAAATCTGTAATACTTATGTTTCAACATGAAGAGTATTACTACTCAAAATAAACCATTTCAATTTTTGAAGAATAAATATAAGGATTTATGTAAAATACTGGTTAAACTGCAATATTTTTATAGTTATTGCTTTTTCAAATTAACCTATTTTATGTCTCTGCATACTGATGAAACGAAAAATGGGAAACTAGGGCTTACTTCATTTCCTTAACTACATGAAAACTTCGTTTATCTTAAAATAACACTTTCTTAGTTGTTATAGTCTTTAACCAGGAGTGCGATGACTAGACCTGAAAATGCACTGAATTACTTTAAAATAAAATTATGTATAATTTCACAGATAACGTTTGCACACAAACCTACTACATTTGTACATGCAAAGATGCACGTTAAATGTTCAGCATCTAGAATGCGTCAATGCAGTTTGCGCTACGGGATAAAGATATAAATGCAAATTGATACATTCTTTGGGTATAATCGGATAATACGTAACACCGTTTCATGCATTCGTGTTTAGATGGGTTTGTGTTTCGTAATATTACAATTATGCAAAGGAACAACGTAATCAAATATTAGAAAAATATATTTTAATACTCCGACAATTGGCAAAAATTGTAATAGAAAAATTGTGTAATCGCCAATATTTAATGCTTTGCTAAACAGTTTCCGGAACTAACGCTAAACAGAATTCGCGAATTACTGAATATCTCAGTCATTATTGGAATTGAAATTGAAAATGAAATGTATGTATGTACCGTATATGCCATTTTATTGCCATCATTTTGAATCGACCTGTTTGGCGGAATGACCTCGACACGGCATCCTAACATGTTGGAATCCTGATACGGGACGAGATAAGTATGTGATTATTAAGGAAAGTATCAAATTATGCATGGAAAAGTGGGCATTGTGGCAAAGTGGCATCCACTGATGCGCTGGCGTTCGGAATATTAATAAACGATTAGTTTATTTATTTATTTTGTTTTAGGGAAAATTAACAGCAAAACAACAATCTTAAAAATATGAAATAATGATTTTTACAATTATGCCAATTATAAATTTTTCACTGAATATAAAAATTAACTTTAATTTACTTTAATAGCGAGTGGGGAGGGTGGAGGGGAATGTGGGACGGGAGTAGAAGGGAAGATATAGTGTACAAATTTGTTTGGGTGCGGTAGTGTAGATATTGTTTCTTTCATGTTTCTTATTGTTGCGTTGAAAATGTCAATGTGGTGATAGTTTGTGTTAAATGAATTTGTGGATCTGTACATAAAGGAGTTTTGTTTTGAGTTGGTCTTACAAAAGGGGAGATGAAAAGTAAGTGAATGTCTGTTATTGCGAGTTGGGATGTGGTAAGATATTCGTTGAAGAAGTTCCGGACTATCAACTAGATTGTGTGTTATTTTGAATAGCATCACCGCGTCAGCTATGTTTCTTCGACGAGTTAGGGTCTGCATGTTAAAAAACTTCGCAGAGTCTTCATTGCTTATATGAGATCTAAATGAACGGAGGTCTAGGTATCTTAAGAATCTGTTTTGGACGCTTTCAATTCTATTTTCGTGTACTGCATAACCTGGATTCCACACCTGAGATGAATATTCTAAAATACTACGAACGTATGAGAAATAAAGTGTCTTGAGGGTACTGATATTTTTGAAATGTTTACATGTGCGTATGACAAAACCAAGCATAGATGATGCGTTGGTGACTATGTAATCGATCGGTTTGTTAAAATTTAATTTACTGTCAAGTATCACCCCAAGGTCTTTGCTTTCGGATTTGGTAGATAATGTTATATTGTTAATTGAATATTCATTAGAGAATGCCTTTTTATTTCTTGTAAAGCGTACAACGAAGCATTTAGAAACATTTATTTCCAGGCTGTGGGCATTGCAATACGTGTTCAGACGATGTAGGTCATCTTGCAGCCTTAGACAATCTTAATTTTTTAAAGTTATTTAATTTTCAATGAATTATTTTTAAACTTGGTATTTTTAACGCTTCAACAGGCCGTGGGGCCCAATTACTGAAGCGAAACACATCACAAAAACACTCAGGCTCGCGTAAATCACATAGATTTATTGTGACCTTACCGGGAATCGAACCCAGTACCCTCGGTGTTAGAAGCTAGTGTCGTGCCCACTTGGCCACAAGGAAACTCTCATCATCAATAACTTTTACATTATTAGGCTCGAAATTATAGTAGTGACAAAATAACTCAACGTGTGAGTAGTACAAAGTTTACTTTAGTGAAAATGAAAATCACCACAAAGTAACTGTACCGATTAATAAGGTCATTAAAGTTTAATTGCTAAAACCGTTTACTTGCAATCGAAAGTTGCGGGTTCGTCTCTGCTATTGTATATTTGTTTCGATTTTCATAGACACATAAAGAGCATCAAGTTGTCACCATTGTGAAAGTACTAGGGCTCACAATTATATTAATTTTTAACAGTATGAATGAATCTGAGTTGGAATTTAAATTGTTTACGTGCAAAAAGAAACCAACCGCATATTACTCGTATGCACATAGACCCACACGGTACACAAGTCGCTGTCCGTTAACTACAGGTGGCCCAAAAATCACCAGAACATTTTGAAATGAAATTACTTTTTATATCTTAAAAATTCACATTTATTCTTTTAAAACAGAAAACGCACTTCTTGGATAAATAAATTGTATTTAGTTTCGAAAATTACATCCTTTAAATAATCACAATTCTTCACACTGCCGCGTTCTTTCTAAGGCGCGAACCATCCCCTATCCTACTGTTTCTTGGCTCATTTCTTCAATTTCTTCACGGACGTTGGCCTTCATTGCTGAATGGTTCGAGGATTGTTATAGTATAATCTATCTTTCAAATACCCCATAGAAAAAAGTTTGGGGCGTTAAAGTCAGGTTAGCATGATGGTCATTCGATTTCTCAAGAGTTCAACTGTCGGGCGAGCTGTATGGGCAGTAGCGCTATCTTGCAGGACCTACGAAATTCTCTAGCATTTCTCGATATCTTTCGCCATTGACGGTTAGTGCGTTTTCTGCCTCATCTTCATTGAAATATGTTCCAAGAACACTTTCCGCGTTTACACCACACCAAACCGCTACTTTTATGGGGTGCAGACTACTTTGATAGACTATTCACGGATTTTTTGTCGCATATTTTATTTATTATCAAACTGTTTAGGTAAAAGTGGGCCTCGTCGCCCACAGCAAGGTTGAATGAAATCAGCTTCTCGCTTTGTCAATTCTTGAATCTGGAACTACGCTTTTCATAATCTGGGCTTTCTTCTTTCAAGGATTACGCTTTAATAATCTGAAATAAAAAAAAAACTAGAAAAATCGCGAATGAGGTGGTTTGGACATATGCTAAGAATGCCAGAGGAACGAGTACCAAGAAGTATTCTCTCGGCAGCTCAGGAAGGAAGGCGACCGGTGGGTCGCACCAGATTAAACCGGAGAAGCAACAAAAAAAGTACACGAAAAGATGAATCTTGACTGATTAACGCTTATGGAAGCAGTCTTGGGCCCCTTGACCCTACTAGGACAAGGGGATGAAGATGATGATGAAAATAAATAAATTTTAGAAAGTTATTCGAATTGTATATGGTCTAGCGACTTTTGGGACATGCTGTATACTATAACATATCGAATATAATCGTCATTATTTTTTTAACCGGAATTTCTACCGCTCCAGTCATGGATGCCCGCAGCCGCGAATCATACTATACTAGCAATAATAGTTTTCTTGCCGAACGGTTTAGTTTATCGAAGTCCATTACATGAATTGTGTACTGGAACGTGATATTAAACTGACGCCAGAACCTCCTGTCGAGCCCGCCTGGCCAGGCCGGTAGTGATGGGTCCGCTCTGTACTAACTACTACAATGTAGTACTACACTACATTGAAGTGCACACTTCGCACATTTTGATGTGTAGTGCACACTACAAACTACAAACACCAAAGTTATTGAAAGTATAAACTTCAAATAGTACACTTCATTTCAAAGCGAACACTACAAAGTACATACACTTCAAAGTTATCGAAAGTATGAGAAACACATTTTAAATAGTGTATTTTTTACGTGAAATTTTTGGAAAGTTGATTTAGATATATGATGAAATTCATTTCATTACTTCACTTCATTATTATTACAATTACTTCATTTCATTACTTCACTTCATTATTATTACAATTACTTCATTTCATTACTTCACTTCATTAATACTACAATTACTTCATTACATTACTTCACTTCATTAATACTACAATTACTTCATTTCATTACTTCACTTCATTAATACTACAATTACTTCATTACTTCACTTCATTTACTTCACTTCATTTCGTAGTACTACAATTGTAGTGTACACTTTGTAGTCTTCAAACTGGTGAACGTGTGTGTGTTGTAGTCTTCATTTTGAAATGAAGTTTTTCCCTTCGCTACAGGCCGGCCGTTGCGCCAGCACCGCGCGGTGTGGGAACTGTTTCCAACTCGTTACCTTTTTGACATCGCTTTTGGGACACTTATCACATTAGGCGCCAGTTACTGTGCTCGGTGAATTACCGCTGAGCACAATATAATAACAGAAAAAACTGGGACCTGCCTATGGAAACTAAACATTGCATTGAGCAATCTCGAGCTGCATGCAGTAGAATTCTTTACGGACCCTACTAAACAAACAAAATTTACTTATTGTTTTATATGAAAAGATTTTTAATTGTGTGTCCATAATAAATGAATTGCTTAAGTATAGACGTTAAAAACTTTATTTCATATTACCTTTGTGTAGATCGTAGTTTTCGGATACTGTAATTGCCGGATATTAGATTCAGTATCACTGATGATGTGATCATAATAACAAACGCGGACTCATCATTGGTTGCTTAATGATCATTGTGCCTTTACGGACACAATGATGAGGTGGAAACTCGTGTGCTATTAGGAATATTGATGCCTGTATTACTATTCAATATTACTATTTTATTATTAATAAATTTTGTAGCGCGGCAAAGTTGGTTAACACGCGACAAATATTCAACTAGACACCTTTCTAGGCATATTTTGGCTCTTCTGAATCTAAGGTTATCGACGTCGATTATATTTAGGAGAATTAAAAAAAGATATGCATTAGTGATTTTTTTACGCTTTCAAAACATTATTTTTCTGTTTTTTAATTTTACTTAACTCCTACCCCTGCCATATCTATCTGTATATATCGTCTCTTAGAGGTAAAAAAAACTCACTAAGTGACATTGGAGTAGTTTTGAGGTACTGAGGTTCAAACATTCTAAATGTAATATTAAAATTATTGAAAATGTTCAAATTATGAGTTTTACACGGAGTAGACATGGAATATTCACTTATTTTTATCTGGAATAGAAATGGAAAAAATATGAATGTTGGTATTTAATAAATCATATTTAGTTGTAATAAATATAGAGATAAATACCTTTTTGATAATTAATAATAATTGCGGTTAGTGAGTTTTACCTCTAAAGGAACGATACGTTGATTTTAAAAATACACTCATGAAAAACGAAGATCAGCTATGATGTATGTAAAGAATTTTGACTTCGAGTGAATGTGACAAAATTGTTGTTCTGACTTATTGAGTGTTTGGGTTCGCATCCATAATAATATTTTTTACTTTCTGCTTATGAATATATTCGATTGCTTATGAATAGAGGATGAACATAGATAATTTCGTATGGGATTATAGCGAAAACTATATTTTTGAAGCGCGCTGTATCATTTGTTGCCATGCCTTTTACTTCAAAATTCAAGATACATCTAAATGGTTCCATCCCCGTAATACACATTCATATATATTTTGTTTTTGGAATTGATAATTCACCTTAAAGAGAAAAAAGGTGATCGTGTTTACCATTAGGCTTTCAACACGCGCATATTTTTATATTCTTTAATAATAATAATAATAATAATGTATATTATTCAAGATAATGCCACGGCATTGTAGAACGGGTCCATTTAAATCTCGAGTGCCCGTATCCGAAGCTGGTGTTCAAAAAACCTTTCATGTTTAAAGATCGCTATCCCTTTGCATTTCTTAAGTGTCTCCCTTTTTCCCACCGTTTGAATAGGCAGGCGAGGTTTCTTCTCTTTTCAAAAAGACCTTCCTCGCGGCACTGTGAATAGAAGAGCGGATGCGACGCGCCCTTCCATCGCGCAGATCTGAACTATTTTTGCGTTATGCAATGTGAATCATCGCGGAGCGGTGCGGTGCCGGACGGTCGATGGCGGTGGACGTCTCGTTTGTCTGCGGTGCTTCCGCTTCGTGGTCCTGGCTGCGTCCATATAATAGGAATCGTTAACCCAGATACAAATTGCCGGGCCTCCGGGACCCTACCCTCTCCCCCCAAGAATGAGACACATCGTTTTATTTTTAAAAAAGTACCTGCTTGAAAAATATTTTCAATATTCAATAGTTATTCACGTTAAAATTTTCTTTAATAAATTATTTCACCTTATGACAATGCAGTACCATTGTTACTATTACATTTGGTAGTGTAAATAAATAAATAAACCTTAAAAATATGAAATATATCAATCAAATATTTCCAATCAATTAGCGTAATGTCATGTTGTCGTTGTGACCCTTTTTCGGCAAAGATATAAAAATGAAATCCAACTTCTTTTCAGTAATTTCGCAGCTGGGATTATATTTCAATAGGTATGATAACAGTATTAAAGAATTGAAGAATAAGTGATTTTAGAGAAGAAAATATTTGAAAGGATTGTAAAAAATGATTCAGTTTTAATATACACATTGAGATTAATAAGATTTTCAATAAAATAAAAGTATAAAATTGTGCAATCCACCATTTTAACTGAAAAACCGGTCAGAGCGAACGACGTCACGCCTCAGTACCAATCACCGTGTCCTTGAACCGTTGCCATAGACATAATGCAATGTTTACTGAGGCTTGACATCACGTGACGCGACGAAATGAAAGCTGCGGGCGTTTTTGCGCGAAATTACAAATATCTAGATGAAAAAGCAATTATTTGCGTAAAAACTTAGTTTATTACTGAAATAATGTTATTTTCGGTAATAGTAGACGTGTACATACAATATAGAATGTTATTTCAAAATCTGTCATCATGCCTATTGAAAGTATGTTTAAAGCTGAAGGGTTTTCCTGGCCCACAGTGGTTCTTAAATATAATTAAGTTCAGAAAAAAATCAACCATGGCAGGAATCGTTAGAAGCAGTACGTGAACAATTTTTAATTGTAATCTTAATAATGGTTGTTCAGTCACATCTTGTGTAGTTAATTCAGTTATTAAACGACAAAATTTGTGGTCCCAGTTGATCTGTAACATCTCGATAGTATTTTGTTTCTGCTTTTGAAGCTTTTTTATATTCTCGTCATCGTGGGGCACAGAAACACTTGTCTGCTGGTCCCCGGGCGGCTGCCCAGGTTAGGGCTCCGTCCCTGACAGGAGCAGTTTGGAGATGTAGGGATTACGCGTTTCATTTGGGGTCACGCGGCAATTTAAAGAATGTATGTTTTTACTGAAAATATCTTTTTTTTTGTATGTGCTGGTAATTAAGATTGAAGAAGAGTCCACCGATTTTAAATAACATTACACGTATAATAATGAAACTCTACACGCATAATAATGAAATGTCAATTGAAACGACAACGGCCAACGTCAACATCACCATTACGTTTTTCCTTTGTGCTAGTTAGCCACAAATACAGACTGTAGCTTGCTTCATTATACTTTACCTAAATTTACTTTGATTTCGTACTTCGATGTATTGTAATCGTAATCGCGCGCCATTACCAGTGGACTTCGAATAAAATAATTTTATGCGTAACCCGTGTCATATATTTTAATGGAACTACTGAAAATGCTTAATGATATTATAATGATATTATGGTGACATGCGAATCTTCGAATTGTATAGTTTTCTATTGTGTCAGTGTCTTGTTGTTATTTGCATTGTCGGCGACCGAACAGATTAGGCCATGTAATTTGAATAAGTATTATCGATTTCCTCTTATGAAAGCATCCATGAATAAAAACAGTAACCGAGCATCGAACCAAAAGGAAGGTCTGTTGTGTCAGGAAGAATAGTTTCGTAAATACGGTCTTATTATTAACATTATAGTGTACTTTGTGTTATTTGTAATGAAAGCGGGGTAGCACGGACTTTATGCGAGACCTTATTTTGAAACGAAAAACATTCGTAAAAAAAGTTTGCCATCGCTGCTATATTTTAATTAAATTTATTTCACTGTCACTTATATAACTATTCGTGTTCAGTATGTAAACTTTCGTCGTTTGATTGGCCGGTTTCCGGTTGCGGTTATTAATACTCTCTCCGGGGATGAGATAGTTAGTGGTTACTTCTCACGTGAACATGTTCTAGAAACGGTACCAGTATGAGTTAATTGGTTCGTTACTTTTATGCTAATTAAAGCTTAACCCTAGATGTTATACACTTGTTCTCCCGACTCGATTTTAAGCTGGATTACATAACTGAACATGGGACACCTTGAGTTTATTGATTCCTGGGAAGCCGTACTCACTGTCTTATGTTAGGTTCATTTCGATACATTTTCTTCATATATATATATATTGGATTTTCCGTAACGCAGTGACTGTTATTAAGAAAATAAAATGGTAAAATATTCTTTACTCTGAGTGAAATGTCGAGAATTACGGAGATAAGCGACATCAAAATTTGCATTATTTCTTATCCGACTTATTTTATGTATATACAAAACGTTGGACTATCGCTACAGTAACTTATAAAATATTAAAAATTCATTCGCTTTAATAGAAATCAAGTAACATGACAAAAAAATATTTTTCATATTTCTGCAATCATTTTATTTGACTTGTTTCGAATTTATAATATTCGATATAAATTACTTCAAGACACTCTAATGTTTTAGAAAAGCTAAGCTAGAGATATTGGAAAAATGCAAACATTGTTGTCACTTACCTCCGTAACTGTCGACATTTTACCGAAAGGGTAAAGAATATTTTCTATTCAAAATTGAATGAAATAGACTCCCCAACGTTTTGACTACTAGCTGCGACACCGGTATACTGCTCATCAAGTTTTCTCAAAAATTAGCTTTCAAGTGGGTATTTTAAACTCCTTACTCGGCTTATTTTAATTCAGTAATCTATTCTACGGATATTACAGAACTTGCTCTGCGGATTTACCAGTGTCATTACATTTCTTGGTGGATCTCAATTTAAACAAAAAATCTCTATAAATTTGTCTAACTTTGTTTTTAGTGTGTTGTGTTTTAGTGTTTTAGTCATAACTGGCATTCGACACGCATCAATTTTTTTTATCAAATCCGGATACAATCTCATCGCACGAATTTTCCAATTAAAATAAATGTGTAAAATTGTATATATAATAATGAGAATTATTTTATTAAATGCTTTTTTTTTGTTGTCAGGGTTCCGAGTCATGGGTGGTGGTGCGCAACCTCCGCTCCGGGTCGGGCGGCATCCTGGACCCGGACGACCAGCTCAAGGACGTGGCGGATGACCGGGAGACCCTGGTGGCCGCCCTGGAGGGCCGCCCCGACGGACCTCTTCATCACGGCGGCGACGGAGCCAGCGGTAGCTCCGTGGGGACCGCCAGCCCTGACCTCTTCCGGGTAGGTTATAACCGTAACTAGTAGGTAGACCACCAACATATATGGACTAAGTTTCTTGCTACATAATCTGGTTCCAATTTAAATGAATTACTACGAGCTTGTGAATTTTGCAACAATTATGAAAAAAGCTAAACAATTGTTCTTTTAAAAATTGTAATATCTTAGTAATAAGTCGGGCTTTATTACAAAAATATGTTTTAGCTCGAAGAGACTCACTTTGGAACAAAATTGATTTTAAAAAAAAAAAATCTATTTTGAAAAATACGTTTTGTTTACTAGGGGATTTAATTATGCAAGAATAAATACTTTAACTGCAGTACAAATGTGTCTTAAATATACTCGAGGGGATTCCGCTATGACCCAATCCTCTCGCCTAAAGAAGGTGCTTAGTTAATCTCTGTACAATTTTATATTCTGTGGTTGTATTACCATTTGTAAGTTATTTCTGGTATTACCAGACGGTGGTTGGTAATACTACTGGTTGAAAATGCTGTTATTTTATAGAGCTTGGTCACATTACTGCTTCTTCATATTGGTACTAGTTGTTTTTTTTAACCAATTAATCTTACTACTTGTACCTACTAATTTATCATATTATCTAGTGGTAATGTTATTAGTTGGCAACTAATTTGGTAATGCAACTGGTTTATCGACTAAAGTTTGCGAATATTATTACCTACTATAATAATTCATATTACTATTTACCAACTATCATTTACTTCTCAGTCAGTCAGTACAGCTGTTATTAATCATGTTATTAGATCACTGTATATTTTTTGCTCTATATTTCATTTACAGGTTTTTTAGTTTACTTGTTGAAATTTAATTGATGTTTTACTGAGCAGAGAAACATTTGAACCTAATTTGGCTGTTATACCATACCTCATTAAAAGAGCGTCCTATCGCGGCGGAGGTGTAGGCCGACAATTCGGCCTATACCTCTGCCGTATAAAATATCCGACGCTAATAAATGTTAATAAATTAAAATAATTAATTATATATTCATTATTTTTTTAGGTAGCGTCCTATCGCGGCGGAGGTGTAGGCCGACAATTCGGCCTATACCTCTGCCGTATAAAATATCCGACGCTAATAAGCGTTAATAAATTAAAATAATTAATAATTTATTAATTATTTTTTTAGGTAGCGTCCTATCGCGGCGGAGGTGTAGGCCGACAATTCGGCCTATACCTCTGGCGTATAAAATATCCGACGCTAATAAGCGTTAATAAATTAAAATAATTAATAATTTATTAATTATTTTTTTAGGTAGCGTCCTATCGCGGCGGAGGTGTAGGCCGACAATTCGGCCTATACCTCTGCCGTATAAAATATCCGACGCTAATAAATGTTAATAAATTAAAATAATTAATTATTTATTCATTATTTTTTTAGGTAGCGTCCTATCGCGGCGGAGGTGTAGGCCGACAATTCGGCCTATACCTCTGCCGTATAAAATATCCGACGCTAATAAGCGTTAATAAATTAAAATAATTAATAATTTATTAATTATTTTTTTAGGTAGCGTCCTATCGCGGCGGAGGTGTAGGCCGACAATTCGGCCTATACCTCTGCCGTATAAAATATCCGACGCTAATAAGCGTTAATAAATTAAAATAATTAATAATTTATTAATTATTTTTTTAGGTAGCTTCCTATCGCGGCGGAGGTGTAGGCCGACAATTTGGTCTATACCTCTGCCGTATAAAATATCCGACGCTAATAAGCGTTAATAAATTAAAATAATTAATAATTTATTCATTATTTTTTTAGGTAGCGTCCTATCGCGGCGGAGGTGTAGGCCGACAATTCAATTATACCTCTGCCGTATAAAATATCCGACGCTAATAAGCGTTAATAAATTAAGATAATTAATAATTTATTAATTATTTTTTTAGGTAGCGTCCTATCGCGGCGGAGGTGTAGGCCGACAATTCGGCATATACCTTTGCCGTGATAGGAAGCTCTCCTGATGACGCTGGATAAGAATTCAGCGAAATGTCGAGATTTGCTTCTTAGTGATATATACGGTTCCTTGAAAATATCCGTTTTATTTAACACATAAAGAATATATATACCTCGTACACTTGGACACAATAGCACTTTGATATACAAATTATTAATATTCAAAGCTTTAAGGATGGTGCTTGAAGTTTTATGACGTCATGGCCAGTTTCTATGCCGTAATTATAACCATTTGGGTTCAAATTCCTGGTAAAATATTTTAATTAAAGGTGATTATTTTATCGTGGCTGATATAATGTACGAATATAAATTGGCTTGTATGTGAATTCTCGTACAATTGAAAAATATTTATTAAAATCTTTTGTGATTGTAATTTTAAATTAACATTCGGGATCTTTAATTAGATAACTGCTTTACCTTGGGAAAATACAATAACAATGAAGTTATTTTTAATTATCTTCTCTGACCATCATTCCGAAGTACAAATAATGACATCTTTGAAATTATTATTTAGTACTTGAATGAATGACAACACATTTATGTTTTGCGTAACAAATATTTAACAGTTTGACTAAAAATAATTAAATACTACCATTGTTAATAAATAATTGTTCCAGAATTTAAAAATAAATTTAAATATTTAGTTTTAGACCACTTATTACTATATATTCCCCAACTAGGACTGTTAGATAAATTTGTTAAGCATTTAATGTGTTTTTATTCTAATATTTACTTTTCTCGATGTTTTACCAATATAGAAAGCCAGACAATCATTGCAGCTGAGTTTATAAATAACATAATGGTTAAATATATTTTCTATATGTTCTGATTTTAAAATTGTTTCCTACCTCTTCGCTTAACTCCCACCCTTTCCTCCCCCCCCCCCACCTAGTTGACATTCTGTCGCTCCCTGATTTTCTTTCCCTGTGTAAATGCCTGTATTAGTCACATAAAATAATACTATGTTCTGTGGTATTAGTCTATAATATTATGTTGTCCTGATGAAGGTTGAGACCAACCGAAACTAGTTGACGAATATATAGTAATTACTTGCTTAAAACTAAGTATTTAATTTAATTTTTAAATTTTAATATAGTGTCAAGCCACAACGTGTTTTCTTGCTTTGAAAATTTAAATAATTGTTTGTTTTTATTTACTTATGAACGATTTCGTCTTCATACTCAGCTATGCTGATATTTTTTGTAGAAAATTGTATAATATAATATTCCAAAGATGATCCCATATTTATTATTTTGATCGGAGATTTACACCGTAGTATGATGATATCTAAAAATTAAAACTTTCGATACTGATCAAAGATTTTGAATCTAACATAAGAGCGGTTATCATCGCTCAGCCAAAAACTAACAAGTTTAGAAAGGTGACATTCCGAAAAATGTTTTTTTATTTTATTTTTATTTTAAATGTCAATATATTTTACACTATTGTAAATAATCTTTAAACCGGAGAGCACGCATGAGGAGATGTATGAATGTAGCCGAAGCAAAAGTAGTGTACTAAACAGAGGAATATGGCGTTCTATCCTCTCTTCCTATCCCTGCGGGGAATCGGCGTGATGGTTAGTTAGTAAACAATCTTATTGCCCTCGAAATATAAAGCAAGTATTTGGGTGCCTCGTTTTCAATTAAAATCGATTAGGTACATTCCAAAACTATTTAATCCATTTTATTTATTTCCTGCGAAGAAGCAAGCAAATATAATATTTGGGTGCTTCATTTCGACTCTGTGAATAAAATCAATTGTATTCCGAAAATATTGAATTAAAAGATCGATTTTAATTATTTCCCGCGAAGAAGCAAGCAAATATAATATTTGGGTGCTTCATTTCGACTCTGTGAATAAAATCAATTGTATTCCGAAAATATTGAATTAAAAGATCGATATTATTTATTTCCTGCGAAGAAGCAAGCAAATATAATATTTGGGTGCTTCATTTCGACTCTGTGAATAAAATCAATTGTATTCCGAAAATATTGAATTAAAAGATCGATATTATTTATTTCCCGCGAAGAAGCAAGTAAATATAATATTTGCGTGCATCATTTCTACTGTGGGAATAAAATCAATTGTATTCCGAAAATATTGAATTAAAAGATCGATATTATTTATTTCCCGCGAAGAAGCAAGCAAATATAATATTTGCGTGCATCATTTCTACTGTGGGAATAAAATCAATTGTATTCCGAAAATATTGAATTAAAAGATCGATATTATTTATTTCCCGCGAAGAAGCAAGCAAATATAATATTTGCGTGCATCATTTCTACTGTGGGAATAAAATCAATTGTACTCCCAAAATATTGAATTAAAAGATCGATATTATTTATTTCCCGCGAAGAAGCAAGCAAATATAATATTTGCGTGCATCATTTCTACTGTGGGAATAAAATCAATTGTACTCCGAAAATATTGAATTAAAATTTCGATTTTATTTATTTCCCGCGAAGAAGCAAGCAAATATAATATTTGCGTGCATCATTTCTACTGTGGGAATAAAATCAATTGTACTCCGAAAATATTGAATTAAAATTTCGATTTTATTTATTTCTTTCTTGCGAAGAAACAAGCAAATATAATGTTTGGGTGTATTATTTTCCAGTAACGACTCAGGGAACATATAATATTCCGAATATATTGAATATTTTTTTTATTTTATTGTCAATAAATCGGCGTTTCAATGCAATATATCATGCAATCAAAAATATACTTCTTTGATTGCATGATATATACAAATAAATTTGGATAATATGTAACAAGCCTCTTGGCCATTACCTACCCCGTTATATACAGGGTGTAACAGAGCTAATCCACAATACTTTAGAGGTGGATTCTTGCCTTGATTGTGAGTCGAAAATATTCAAGCAATCATGACCTAATGTCAATTGTTATGGAGTTATGCAATATCAAAGTTTGCATTATTATTTCAATATTTCTGACTTATTTTTACAAAACGTTGAAGTATCATTACAGTAACTTATATCGACTACGAAAAATTCATACGTTTCATAAAAGTTAAATAAAATAATGAAAACCCCGAAAAAACCTGATTTGAAATGCGTGCAGATAAGACAAAATACATCATTTGCCAAGGTCTTATATACAAAGAGGAAACTGCAGTATGTAATGAGTTTAAAGACCAAACCATTATCGTAGAATGATGACATGAAATACTGAAAACAAAAACCGACAGTCATCAAGCTTGCCGATGCCATTTTCATTTTGAGAGTATTGATGTGGATCTGAGATGATAGAAAATTCTTAATGGAAATAAAAATATAATTGATTGTGGTATTAAAGCTGTACCAATTTTAACTGCGTTTTTATTTTATTATAATTTTATTTTTAAAGGTAGTTAGTATCTATGTATGAACAATACATGATATTAATGGATTTTAATGTTGCTAGGTATATTAATGAATTTTAAAATTAAAATAAGTTACTTTCTTGGTTTCAACATTTTACAAAAGACAAGTAATAAATAGTGAAAAAAAAAAATGCAAACTTTGATGTCAATTATCTCTGTAACTGTCGACATTCCACCAAAAGTGTAAAGAATATTTTCTATTCAAAATTGAATGAAGAAAACTCCTGTAGTTTTTGCTATTACCTACAAGACGCCCGGTATATTTAATAAATAATGTATCAATGTAAAAGCCCGTATGGGCATTGATAAATAAATATTTTTTTATAACTTTTCAGTACATGAATCAGCATAATTATCGATTCATTGTTAACTTTTGAAGAAATATTTTATCTGTGCCATCTATTATTGTGTATTGAAATAGAAGCCTCTGTCTCTATTTGTTTATCCATATACTTATATAGAGAAAAAAAATTATAGCAGAAAGAAAAAAAAAACGGTTAGAAGAAGCCAGTGTTGATGTGTGCATTCAAATTCTCAGGGTGGCGGTGGTGTCGGAGTGGGCTCTGCTGATTCGTGCGGGGTGGAGGTGGGGGCCGGGGGCCCGGGCGCGGGCGGTCTGCAGGTGAGGAGGGGCAGCGAGCCAACCCTTCATCAGGACAATCTTCCGCACAATCAACCCCCCCAGGTAAAAATTCCACTCTTAACATTTATTTTATCCACGTGGCTATATATCGTCATTGTAGAGCACAGTGATGATATGTTCAGATTATGAAATTTTTCTGAAGAGCATAGGAGACTGTAAATAAATAAATTACTTGATAAATAAATGTAAATTTGTGGCACATCAACAACAAAATTTGTGTGCCCATCTGGACGCACACCTGTGCCTTCAATTCGTTAAATTTGCAAGACACATCATAAAATAGTAGAAACTGGACAAAACTAACATTTTAATTATAGACAGTATATACGATCTATTTTTTATGTTTTTGAGATTGTTTTTTTATTATTTTTGTATTAGAATGCTTCCATAAAATACAATAATGTTATTTGAATATACACAACTTGTGTGGTTTGAAGAATATTTACGGGTATATTTGCATTGTTTTGCGGTATCTTAACAATTGCGCCTTGATTGTTATTATATACCCTTTATTAATTTTGATGTGATGAATATATGACAGATATCTTGAAATTTTTCGTAGAAACTTAACGCATACATAAATATGTCCCATCTATTTTGTGTTATTATTGATTAATTAAGATATATTATAATAAAGTCTTTTTATTCTGATAATAGGGGGATTTAAAATGGAATAAATTTGTATTTATAAGTCATTTTAGATAAACCGTGGACATGTTACTATTGTACTCTATATAGTTAATATAATTATTATTTGTTGCTGTCACCTAAATATATTTATAACAATTTTTTTTTACTGGACTGTCTTGTTTATTTTATTGTGTATTTCTCTCACTTGTAGAATGTCTTATTAACTTTAGATTCTACATCTCTCTCTCATATGTAAACTGTCATGTTAATTTTTTCTATTTCTGTCTCTTTCGCAAGCACACCGTTATATTCATTTTATATTACATTTCTGTCTCCCTCATATGTCGACGGTCTTCCCATATGTTGTCTGCTTTAAACAATTTATCTAAAGTGGTCTAGGAATACTCCAGGCTAAGGGAGCGTGAGATGTTCGGGGTGTAGGGTTTTGTGAATATTTTCCTCAGGGTCCTATGAACATTTGAACGGAATTTGAAACAGGAGGTGTTTAATATAATGCAGATTAAACACTTTCCGGGTGAAATTTCTTCCATATTTTCGGATAAAAAATATATAGTTTTTCTTTTCATTAATTTATTTGTATATAATGAAAATATAATGTAAAACATTTTATTTTTAATTTTAAAAATATTATTTTTTCAATACAAGTTGGTGTGGCATATGTGTGCGCTTTCCCAAAATGGTAGACATTTTTTTCGCTCATGTGAGCGCACATCTGGGAAGTGGTTAATGTTGTTGGGGGGGTGAGGCATGGTTTGGCCAGATAAGAGAGATGGATGGCTTACTTTTGTGCAGGGTCCTAAAGAGCTGTATGCAAAGTTTAGCTTAGGTCAAAAATGTGTAGAGTTATTATAATATTATATAAAATAATCTTCAATATTACAATAATAACTCTCTATAATATTATAATAATAAAATCATTATTATATTATTCAGAACAGATATACAGATATAAAAAATATCAAGCACACTTTAAAGAAAATAGCAACCATTAAATTAACATGCTAGTGAATGTGTATATTTTCATTGTTTTTATAGTTTGCATATTTTTTAATCCATTCATACATAACCTTTATTTTGTATGTCATTTAAAGCAGGTTTTCACAACTCAAGTATTTCACTTGCTTTAATCATAGAAGTGGTAGATAAAATATTTATTGTATCGTTTTTTATTTTCAATATAAATATTTTTGTGCGACATTGTGTTTTTCAAATTGTTTATTCTATTCTTCTTTTCTAAAAAAAAATTCTAAAGCACAAATTATATCCATATAATTTGAATTTTTTAAAATTCTTTAAACTATGGATTGTTGAAACAGCGAAGGCTGTAGCGTCTTTTATCGGAGAATTTTTCTGTCTCGGAATGTGATTAAGTCTTCCAAAAACAATTATTTTTATTTTCAAGATGGCATCCAAACGTTGGTCGGCTGCCGTGGTGTTCAGAGATGCAACCAGCCCCCACATGATGCATCATGGGGAAAGCTCTCCACAAGCTCAGGACCACCACAATACCAGCTATGACAGTAACAAGCTGACGCCTAACTCCGCTCAGGCATTTCAACGGCAGACCAATCGCCTGTCCATGCAGTTTTCTGGCCCTGGGTATTTAATAACTTTTTTCAAGTGCTTTTCAAGTATTTAATAACTTTTTTCAGTCCTTATTATTTTACCTACCAAATTATTAAGTAGTAGATGGTATAAGACAAAGTTTACAAATTTGAATATTTATAAGGTTATTTCCATTGTTAATTGCTCGGTAATTTCAAGTATCTCCAAAGTATCCGGTTTATGTATCTCAGCCTTCGGATGTAGAAACTATATTGTTTTTATCAAACGAGTGATAATGTTCGATGCAGTGGACCGCCATCTCAGAGTATCATGATAGTCCACTGAATGCTCTAAGATATTCTTTTATTCTTATACCTATATCTCGGGATGCTCCGACATCGCGGACCACTGAATCAAACACGATCACTCGTTTTATCAAAACAATGTAGGGGTTCTACATCTGGATGCTAAGGGACGTAAACTGTATGCTTTAGAGATACTTGAAATTAATTGAGCCATTAAAAATGGAAAAATCTTATAAGGGTTCAAATCCTTGCATCGTCTCCATTACTTAAATAATTACTATTGTAAGTCTACAAATTGTTTATTTTTGGATTTTTATATGACTTCCCCTTGCCGTCTATCAATTAATTTTACTCTGTTCCCTTAAAAAGTAATTTTTTTTTAAGGAAACCTATATGAATTATTGTATTGGTATCATTTCTATATGAAAGTACACTCTTTTAAAAATATGTATGTGAATTTTTTTAAATTAAAAAATATTCAACATTGGTGGAAAATTCTTGGGTTTTGTCGACTGCTGAAATTTTCCCTAAGAACTTCCACCGTGACCACTCACATTTCATCTGTAAACATCAGAATAAAAAAAAAACAATATTATTAAAATTAACACTATAATTTAGTCTTTAATGTAGAGGTTTTTGAAAATATCGATTTTTAATATAATGGCGGGCGTTTGAATTTAAAATAGCGTTTCTTAGGGAAAAATTCAGGTTTATTATGCTGATAAAAAAAATCTAAGTTACTTAAAAAAAAATTCTACAAAAAATACTAGATAATAGAGTAGCTTGTTGGTCTTGTGGTTAGGACACTGGCCTCGTGATCCAAAGGTCGCGGGTTCGAACCTCACTGCAGACTAGCAAGTTAGTCCTATTTTCATAGCACAAGCGTTTAGCTTAGTTTGAAAATAGTAAGAATATTGATGTGGCACGTATTCCGTGTTCACATCTCTATTTTTTTTTAAATCTTCCAATTATGTATAGAATAACTACTAGAAATTTCAAGTTGATCGGTTCAGCGGTTGCCGAGATATTTTGGTCACCAATTTTTAAAACATGGTTTCGAGTAAAACGTTTGAAAATTGAACAATGAATAAATCGCGAAAATTTTTTCATATTATTTTAATTTGATAATTTTTTTCCAGAAGTGGCGCTTGGGCAGATGCAGCTGAGAGAATACAAGTTTGCAGCACAAAGAGTTTACCGAGGGATTCTGCGAGGAAGGAGCCACTAGGGCAAGACACTAGTGTTGTTAATAATCAGAATCACAGGTAATAACGTCACATTATGAAAATAATCCTGAATATGAGGATTCGATAGTTCATTTCATTAAATTATATTGATATAAAGTAAAAGTTGCACTACCAATCTATGTAAATATGATTGTTTAGGTTGCTACATTGGTACATATTTAATTACGGAGCCAAAGATAGTGGACTCAATCTAAGTTAATTCTTTTTTCATAGCTAATGCAAACGTATGGAGTATTAGTAGTATTTATTTACTTATTGTTTTTTAAGCAATAAATGATGTGTAACTGTAATTTAAATAAGATAATAATAAAAAATAACAATAAATTTACTTTAGACTGTAGCCAAACATTCATTGCGTTTTTGGCATAGTTTAGATTTTGAAATTTTTTTTAGATTACAAATTTCGGAAATCATTATAAGTTGTACTATATTCACACATTTCTTGAGGTGAGTATTTGCGTAAACGGTGCTATATGAATTATCCAAATATTATTATTATTCTAGAGTTGAAGATATGCTGCGATGGGTGTCAGGAGTGAATAGTACGGTGCAGCCCGCACACGCTCAAGAAAGGCCATTAGACAGGTTACCTGAACTACCCCGTGAGTGACATTTCTTAAATCGTTCTTAAATTTCAATAAAAATTTGAGTTAAAAGATTTAATCCTTAAATTTATGCGCAGTGTACCTCTAGCCTGCCGAGTAAATTGTGAATGTTAAAAATGAAACGGGTTTAAGGACTGTATTGTTCTTAAACCAGTGAATCGAATTGGTCGGGCTCGCTGAAATGGTTTGGACATGTGGAAGATATGAACGAAGAGAGGTCACTAAGGATAATACATGGGGCGAGTGTTGATTGCCATATTATCTTCAATCAATATATCATGTACAGTATCCAGCAGTAAATATTACACATCGAGCTTTAGGGTACGAACATGCCAAAGATGCCTCACTGCGATACCTCGCGGTCGCGGTTTCAGCTCGCCATCTCGATGTCGATACTCGCTGTTTACATGGATGGCGGTGCGAACATGTCGGTTCAATCGCACCTCGATGTCGATACTCGCTATTTGTTGTGGTGATTTTTCTCCCGCTTATCCCACAAAGCAGGAATATTAAAAATCAAATCAATTAGCACCTCCTTATCCATAATTCAATTCACAGTATTTATCAAGTAAAAACAGTTTAAAAGATAACTATAGCGATCGTGACATGAGCAATACGGGATTAATGACAGATGACAGATCCATTTGTTTTTACATCGCGGTCGACAGCGAGCAGCGATGTGATCTGGATCGTGATTGGACAGATTCGCTAGGCTGAGGCGAATATGACCAATCACGAGCCAGAACACATCGCTGCTCGCGGTCGACCGCGATGTGAAAACAAAATATTTTGTTATCACGAAAGCATCAAGCTAAACCTCCATGTAGGCCGCGATGTATCGCAGTGAGGTATCTTTCGGCATGTGCGTGCGTATCTACTAGCGTGTATTTGTTTTACATGGAGGTGACATCGAGATAGCGAGCTAAACCGCGACCGCGAGGTATCGCAGTGAAGCATCTTTGGCATGTTCGTACCCTTAGAAAGAGATAATCGTTGATAAGCGTTGTCTCTGTTGCCTGAAGTGCGACAAAGAAGACACTACACAAGTCAGTGACGAAATGTCATGTAAGTATGAGTGACAGAAACATAGCTCTAAGAAGTCGAAGCTAGCCGATAATCCCTTTCTAAAGCTCGATCTATAATATTTCCTGCCGGGTACTGTACTTTGTGTATTTTTATATATTATATATTTTTTTAAAGAAATGTATTATATCATATTATTGTTCGAGTGGTGTAAAAGCAATATCCCGCTGAGGTTTTTCTGAGATAAATACCATAATTAATAAATAAATAAATACAATAAACCTGTCACTACTCCAGGGAATTTCTCTGCAATCTATGAAACTATCTTATTTGAAATAAGTTTTTAAAAACAATTACCACCTGAATTTTCTTTTTATATTTGTGTATAAATAAATATTAACTTTCAAATATGAATATTGCTATATTTGCTACCCAATAGTGGACATTGCTGCTTTTGTTATTCACATACATAGTTGGATGTTGGCTTCTTTGGTATAACATTTCAGTCTAAAATCTATATCAATTCTCACTTTAGTATGAAGCGGTCCATTTTGTCATGTGACACTTCTTTGGGGTTTAATTGGTTGAAGTGGATATTGCTGCCTTTGTTTTTTAAAGTGATTTAAAAACATGATTTTGGAAGGGTATACTTCTTGTAAAATCTCGAATTCAATACATCTTAAACGAGTAATCCTCAGTGATTTTATTTAAAAAAATATATTGCTCTGCAGTTTGGCATATAAATATATGTATATGTATATAAGTAACAAACAAAGTAAATATATAAAAAAAAAATATATATATATATGTATAATTATTTTTTTGGATATTTCTGCGTTTGCTTTTTATACCCCTCATTTACTCCGGTTTATGAGAGCGACTATACCTCTATACCATAGTTGTGTTAAAAATAATCTTGATCAGTTTTCTTGTGCTGATGAGGACATAAGATTAGATATTGTGATTAAAGATTAAGCAAAATGCTAATCTGAAACCAGGTTGATTACTTATTTTGTGCTTTTTATTTAAATACGCTATTACAATTATATCCGAGAGGTGATGCTGCCTTTAGTTTTAGGTATGTATCATGATATTTGATGATTATATTTTTTCTATTAGCGACTCCAACTTCTCCTGACGGCAGCAACAGTGGTGTGGAGGTAGGAGGAGGCTCCGCGCCCACGGGAGGAAGGGGGGGTCAGTTGACTACTGTGGCATTGGTGAAAGGAGAGAGGGGACTTGGCTTCACTATAACCACTAGGGATAATCCAACTGGAGGCGTGTGTCCTATCTATATCAAAAATATTCTACCAAAGGTACGTGGGGTAGTTTGCCTTTGTTATAATTAAAGTATACAAAAATTATATTTAAGTAACGTGCAATGTACTCTGTGGATCTAATTTTGTCAGGAGATATTCTATTATTGGTATTAAGAAATGTAATTATTACTTACTTTTCCTAAGATTTTTTAATAATTCTTTGCACTTTTCACCCATTCTATTTATTAAGTATACCTATAAAACTCAATGACTGTCTGTTCTCTACACAAATCTACACCGTTAGTCTGATCTGACCCTTTTGAATTCTTATTCTTTAGGACCTGGCGGGTAACATAGGTGACATTTCCACCCTCCCTCTCCAGTCTCCCTCACCACTGATATATTTTCCGTGCAAATCCGTACTGTTCAACTGATCTGACTCAAATTTCGCGTGCTTATTCTTTAGGACCTGGTGGGTAAAATAGGTGATATTTTCCCTTCCCCCCTCACCCGATATATTTTTCATGCAAATCTGTACCGTTTGACAGATCAGACCCAAATTTTGCACACATATTCTTTAGGACCCGGTGTAAAACACCGCCCACATTTCCCCCTATGTCTAGGGGGAAATGTGGGCGGTGTTTTTTTAGGGATGTCTCCCAGCCTAGATTAAATAGAAACATTGTTTTTATTAAAGTTTTATGACCCAATTATAAAACAGAATGCCGTTGGCAGTGGCGTCGCGTCGTTTATTGGCACATTTCATATTTTGGAATTTTTATTTTTAAATAATAATTAAGGTGTTTTTAATAAAATAATTACTTTTATTTAGTAAGTAAAAGCCTCAAAATATGGGAATAAATAAAATTTACTGTTTAAAATCATCTCTTTATATAAATAAAAGGCATTTTAAAATCAACAAAAAACGTAAAAATTTCTTGATTATTTAAAACATTATAACTTTATTTATATTGAATATTTCTTAATTTCCTTAGTAAGTATTGCAGATAATGAAGTATACTCATTAAGGCTTTGCGCCGCCTAGGACACTAAAAACGATTTTTTTGGCCGCGACCTGTCAATGAATGTTTTTATTTTCTTAATTATTGTAAATAGTGTTCAGTTTATTACTTTTATATAAGAACAAAGGTTCTATCTAAGTTATTGCCCTAAAAAATTGCTGTCTAGAATATACATTCTGATATAAATTAATAATAAAAACACACATTTTCGTAAAAAAAAAAAATGAAATATGCATTTGCAGTGAATTTCCAGCCTTAACCCACGCAACACTGCGTACGAATAGCTAGTTTACTATATTACGCATGCATGTTCTTGTGATACAACTTTTTTATTTGTGCAGAATTAACATACAGTGACATTAAATCCTTATATGTAGACAGATATAAATGACAGATAGTATAAAATAGATATTTGATTTAAATAGATATTAACCCTTATTATTTAGTCAAAGGTAAATTACAAATATTGCTTTTCTGCAAGATTGCACAGGTTGTTTAACAATAATAATATTAAGAAGTAAGGTACCTGGGTCCAATATGGCCAGCCGATATATATCGGCTTGCAATACTTAACCGCAACAACGTTAACGCTCACAACAACGCATCAACCCTGGATTCTGCAATGGGATCTGAAAAGTCAGCCAGAAAGGTCGTAAAAACATATAAAAATTAACCCAGAAAACAAAAACCAGAAGATTTTGAACGACCGTAAAGACCTAAGAAAATTTTTAATGTTTTGAGAAATTATTTTTAATTAGACATGTGGTATCCTCGTCCTTCACATTGAGGAGGAGGATCTTGTAGGATGTCGGGTATCCGGAGAAATTCGTTGTCCATTATAATTAACTTGTAACAATTGGGTATCACATGACAATATTTTGCAGTTTCTTGGTAGTTTACAGTGTTGTTCTTGACGTGATGATGGTCGCGCATCTCTTTTTATACACATTCACTCTCTCATGGTTTCTGTCTCTTTCATCTCGACATACGTTCAACCTGATATATTACACATTATTTTTAACTAAAATTTTTATAATTTTTAACAGTATTATAAATATTGGTAAATTTTATTTCTAGGGTGCTGCTGTGACTGACGGCAGATTGCGAGCGGGCGACCGCATGGTCTCGGTGAACGGTGTTGCTGTCAGTGGACTTTCCCAGCAGCAGGTGGTCTCGCTACTTAGAAGTACACCGACTCACTCCACCGTCACCATTGTTGTGGAGAGGCCGCAGACCGCCGCCATTCAGACAGTCAGTGCCGTGCACAACCGAGCGCAGGTCATTATTTCATTAAAATTTATTTTACCACTTTTTCATTCAATTTGAATTTATATAATTAAGTATTGTGAAAACTCTGGGTGTTAAATGACTGTTTATTTACATTTTGTCTTTCTTAACTACAGTAAAACCCCGTTAATTCAAACCCCAATAATTCAAAATTCGTCATAACTCAAAATTTTTAAAACGCACAAGACGCAAAATGTTCATTTCATAGTTAATTAACTCCGATAATTTGAAAACCCCTGTAATTCAAAATAATTTTTAGACCCTTGCGCAATAAATCTATACATTTTATATCATATACTTCGAATTTTTATAAATAAAATATGTTATACTACCTTTAACCCAAAGACGGACTTCTTATTTTTGAATTTAAACTTTACATTAAGTTACAAATTATTTATTAGATACTATTAATAGTTAGTCAAAACGAAAAAGTGTTTTGGAAAATCAATCTATGTGCACATTTTGAAATCATTATCAAAATCAATCTAAAATTTATGTGTACTATTTGGAATCATATTAATTTACAAAACGGAATGAATCACACTAATTTTGAAAATGGAATGAGATCAGCTATTGAATTCTATTTATGGTTATGGTTGGACAATTGAAATTAGTCAAAACAAATAAGTGGATTAGAAAATCAATCTAAAATGTAAACTTTTATGTGTACTATTTGAAATTATACTAATTTTGAAAATAATGTTTTCCAATTTCATTATAATGATAATAAAATTGGAATTAGTTCAGCTATCATACTAGTTTTGAAAACGGAATGAATTCAACAAGTTCAGAATGGATTCTAGTTACGGTTATGGATGGTCATTGGAAATTATTATTATTGAGGATATGTTATAAAAAACTAACAATACGTGCGACCTTTTAATCACACGCACCGGTATGGGATGTCCTTTAAGTATTTTGTGGCATCTTGTGGAATCCCCATTATCTGTACATACTACGTCCCAATTCATAAAATTTGCTAATCATGTATACACTTTCTTCAGTTGGCTGTCGTGACATGCGCAGATAGTTTTAATTTGCGTTAATTATTTGTATTTGGACATATTAAATTTTTTTTCATTTTTTAAATTCTCCTTTAGTTCAATTCTTTTTTTCTAATAGCTGTTATTATTCCAAGTATTAATGGATGATAATATTTATAATAACTATGGTTGTGTTTGAAGAATCAAATGTTGAAATCGAGTGAAGATTGAAGAATCCTTCAATCCAATAGTTCAAAGATAACTCTAAACATTTTCAATTACGGCCATACAAACACGCCCAATTAATAATAATTTTATTTGTTTTACAACTGAGAACAGAAAATATCTATATCAATATCATACTTAAGTAATAGAAATAGCGCAATCTTTGGATTAGAATAATAATTATTGCGTTTACTCAATGATTTTCCTGAAATGTGCATAAATACATACGTTTTTTAGAAATTCATAGCTCTTTTCAGTTTTAGTTTTTATGCGAGTTACAATTCGCATCGCGATTTTAATTTTTTTATGGTACCTTGAATTTTAAATTAACGAGGTTTTACTGTACTAATCAGTTGTTGAATGATTTTTAAAAATATTTCATATTTTTGCAGCGGGTTGAACAACAACCGAGCGGTATCAAATTGAAGGAAAACAGCATTAGTACGCAGAACAGCACCACACCTTTCATAATAGATGGAATCAGGAAAGATGATCCGGGCCGAGTATCATCAATAGTGAACGCTATCAACCAAAATAATAACAATTCAGTGAGAGGCAACATCAAAAAGAGTTCTTCAAAAGATGATCTCTTACATCAGGATCCGATTAATAAATCTGACCAATCATTACAAGACGCGTTGAATTCTTCGAATACGGTGAGTTAACAATTTGATGGTTAGGTGGACAGTGAATGTATATTTTATTCTTACTTTTGTTCTTTAATATCTTATCAGCTGGTGTTTTGGCATGATCCAAAGATCAATTCAGCACATTATATGTGCAAGAATGAAATGATTTACTGAAAAAATAATTGTAAAATTGAAATATTACATTCTGTAGCTTTGAATACCATACATAAATGTTTTCTGTTATACTTTTGATACTGAATTATAGCCATTTATTATATTACATACTTATACTTCTAAGGTAAACTATTCATATGTTTAAAAACTATCATTCAACCTATACATTAGTGATGGTCAAACAGTTATTTTAACCCATTATACATGGTAGTTAGGAGAAATTTGTATCTAATTGTATTGATGATTGTGATATTATAGTACTGATAGTTGCCCGTCGAATCGCAAAAAATCAGTTAGCAATCAGCTACACAATCAAATACAAATTTAGTGAGTGTGTCACCGGTTATATTACCATCACTATTGTACATTCATGTGTTTGTTCTAAGAGTATGAGAATTCATTCTGATATTTTCAAATTATTGTTTCATATTTTCGTTTACAAAAATAATTTTTTTTAAATTTAAATCCAATGTGGGTTTGATTTAAATTTGTAATAAATTCATCCAAAATGTTGGGAACAGATATAACGTTAATGTTTATGAATATACAAATATTTTTCTTCCTCAGGTTTTGGGCTTAAGGCATCGTTCCGTAATGCGATTAGACATTCCAGTTCACGACTCAGAAAAAGCTGGACTCGGAATAAGTGTTAAAGGAAAAGTGACTGTTGGAGCAAACCCTCAAGATTTAGGAATATTTATCAAATCAGTTTTACACGGTGGAGCAGCTTCTAGAGATGGCAGGTATGGATCGTTATTCTTTCTTATAAATGTTCTCAGGTTTTCACGGCCGTTCTGTTTTCTGGGATATTCTGCCGTGTATATGTAACCTCTCTGGTTGACGTTTCGGATCCCATCGCAAGGTCCATCTTCAGGGCTGTTGTGATGAGTATATGTTTCATGTTAAGGTTAAGTATTGGCTTGCAATACCGTACTGATATCAGGGTTAGTTTTTGTTAGTCATCACACATACCTCATTAAGGAGGCACTCGAGATATGTAAGCACTCGGCGAATATGAATAGGAATGATGGTCTTAGATTAAAAACCGCGCTGCAGAATCAATTGAATCGACGACTCCGCACAGATAATTATCCAGCAGCAGTTGGAACAGTGACATAATGCCACAAAAACTCTTGACAATACCTGTCTCTGACACGGTATCACCATACATTACACATACACACCCTGCTTTCGACATGGTACTGCAAGCCAGTACTTAACCTTACACAAACTAGGACACACCCTGATTTTGGTACGGTATTGCAAGTCAATACTTAAGGCTCGACAGCCGATTCGCAAAAATGCGGTTCTGTCAAATTACATCAATAGATCATCCGCTTTCAAGCCGTGCCTGAGATGTCATCTGAGCGCAAATCGAATAAAAATTACACGTTCGTTACATATTTATGGTACATACGTTGCTAAAACAGTAAGGTTTTGTTAGAAAGATATGGTCATATATTCATCCATTTCGAGCACCAGCGGAATACCCAGGCGTCCCCGTGGTCCACAGAATAAAGAAGCCGTGGGCTAGTATTTGGGTCAAAATGCTTACTTATTTTAACTATTGACAAATGCTCGTTTATTATTTGAGTCGAATTATTATTTTCCGTAAAGAATTAAAGAAACATATTAATAATTCTGCACTCCTTTTTAAATTAATGCGTATCGTAATATGATAATCACAAAATAATTACGCCCATGCGCATATGTTGATCATTTCCGGCTTGTGACTTTGTTTAAGTTCAAATAATTTTACGAATTTATTAAAACGTATTTTATATATATCCACATATTTATATTACACATTAAACTGAATTTAGAAAAATTTCGTTTTCATAGTCATTTCTTGCATCGAAACATCGATCCGAAACACAAATAAATTTTATTAAATAAACATGGTATTTTGTATAAACCTATTTGAAAATTACAACGTTGCGATGTCTTACACACTTATACGCGTGCGCACTGCGCAGGCACAAACTGCGACGTTGTCAAACTACAACAAAAAATATACGTGAAATTTACGCACTGTCAAAATTTAAAATTTTGATCATATCAATAAAATCGTATATATTTAACAAAAAACCTTATAGTATGAGTGAAACTCAAATGCTTTTGGCAATATAACATGCTATTAATTAACAATAAAGTAATATTTGCATATAATATAGGTTTTATAGTGATTTTATATCGACAGAAAAAAAATTCGGCAGAGAGACGACCGCCTCTTGCCGCGGTGCGGGCTCGAATGATGAAATTTCACTCTGTAATTTGGAACATAATTATACTGTGTTTTATTTATTTTTTAAATATTTCTATTTTAATTGTTTCTAATAAAAAAACTAACTTTTAAATAGTGGTTGAGGTTTCAAAGTGCGGGATTAAGTAGAATATATCGTTTAAAATCATCTTTTTATATGAATAAACAACATTTGAAAATGGTCAAAAATCGAAAATATTTAAGCATGTTTGAAAAATTATATCTTTTTTATTATTGAATATTTTTTAATTTCTTACGTACGGATTCTAGATAATTAAGTAAATTTTATACGTATAAAAAAAACATATTATGCTTACATACAAAATTTAAACGAAATACACTTCGCCCGGGAACATTAAAAACTTTTTTTTGCCGCGGCCTGTGGATTAATGCCTATATTTTTCTTAATTATTATAAATAATGTTCAGTTTATTACTTTTATATAAGAACAAAGGTTCTATCTAAGTTATCGCCTTAAAAAAATTGCAATCTATCATATACATTCTGATATAAATGAATAATAAAAACCCACATTTTCGTAAAAAACGCCGAAATATGCATTTGCAGTGAATGTACTGCCTTAACATAAACACATACTCATCACATCGGACCTGATGATGGACCCTGAAATGGGATCCGAAACTTCAGCCAGAGAGTCAGATATACATGGAAGAATATCCAAAAAAACTACACACAGAAGATTATCCTTTCTTATTATTGCTGAATGATTCATGAGTTGTCCAAATAAAATGTATTTCTTATTTGTCTGAACATTTGTCTTTTTAGATTGCACACCAATGATCAACTTTTGAATATTAACGGTGTGTCATTAGTTGGGCAATCAAATGCAGAAGCAATGGAAACATTAAGAAGGGCCTTAGTTCATACGAGGAGTAATATTCAAGGAAATATTTCACTAACAATAGCTCGGAGAACAGGTAATTTAAAAAAATCTTTTTTTTTTTATTTCTAAAAAGTATATGTAATAATTTTTAATCCGGTTTTTTTTCTCTTTTTATTATAGAGAGTATGGATAGTATAGCTAGATGGAAAGATGATACGCCCCCGAGTGTAAACGAATTATCAAATTCAAATGACAATATTCTCTCACATTCCCGCTCATTTTCACCCTCCCACAATACTGTGATATTTAACCCAAGCTCACCTCATAAATCAATGGACTCGAACAACTCCTCACGAGATGTTAATAGCCACAAGTCAATCGTAACTTTAGATGCTAATTTTAACAAGGCTCCTCTGCAATATGACACCAATTCCAACAAAGTCAACGAAGCGCACATTAATAATCAATCCTCTAATTCCAAAAAACATTCCTCCATTGTAAATATAAATAACAATAATACCAGTTGGGTCAGCAGCCAATCCAATGACAATAGACATTTTGATGAAAGAGACAGCAAATTGAGGGAAGCGAACGACAGAGACAAAAGGGATAGCTTCGAATGGGGCAGACTGGACGGGTGGAACCCCGTGATTGATAGATTGACCGGCCTCCGGAACGAGAGTTACTGTATGGCCACTCAGGGGGACGTATCGGTGCTGAACGGAGGGAGGGAGCAACCCTTCAGGCCCGTGCACCAGCCCAATGCCCTCAGGCACAACATAAGATCCCCGCCACATAATGTCATCATCGAAGAAGATTATGGTTCAAATAAGTGAGTATTTCACCATTAACTATCATAAACAACGTGCTTCATTGAATTTTCAATTCTTTATCAGAAATCTCATTTTATGGTAAAGCTCAGTAACAGATAATTTTCTGAATTAAATCTTATTTCCAAGAATATTTTTTAATATGAATTTTATTATGAAGAAATCAATGATGTCTGCGAGGGTAAAATAAAATTAATTGAATCTTCAAAATTCTTCACAAAGATTAAGGTGCATTTTGTATAAGTAAATTTTTCAGCATGGATTTATATCGACGGTTCCTACGTAAACTCGGACATCTACCAAAAATTTATTTTTGACTTTTTTTGTACCAATGCTTAAACTCTTCTCTGCAATACATATTAAAAAAAATATTTTTTTTTAGAAAAAAACTGATGTAAAAGCAGACAAATATGCTCAAAAACTTTAAACAGCTCTCTTGTAAAATACCTCTTTTGTAGATGTCTTAGTGTAGTGTACTGTATCTGGTGGATATTCTTGTAATAATAAGTTGTCGTGTAACAAAGATTCGCTACTTTATTTACACACAATATCTCACAGTAAATATATATGATGCTGACAGATAGTAACAAAAGACAATTGTACTCTATTACAACTGAGGAATCTGAACGTCCGTCTTAGTGACGACGCTCCTTTTAAGCCAGTAGATGATGACACCAACAGACCCGTTCATTGGCCGCCGGTGATGACATCCACAGCAAATCAACCACCGCCTGCATGACAACACTTTTAACTCGGCCAATCAGAGGGCCGGCCCATGCTCACTATGACGTGCATAACCGCGATTTAAGAATACCTACCACATTACACTCTTCGCCCCGCTGCGGAAAAATGTCATTCAAGCGGTTAAAGATTCCACTACTACCTTTTTATACAATTTACAAAACATATTCCATCATTCCTCATACGATACAATACATTTCATATTCTCGTCATACATTAATACAATACATTTCATAATTTAGATATTTCAATTTACTCTAGTCACAAGGGAATCAGTCCCTTCTTTCTACAATATTTAGTGACTCTATTCACACTAGTCACAAGGGTAGTAAAGCGTTGGACTATCATTACAGTAACTTATATCGAATATGAAAAATTCATTCCCTTTAATACAGGTCGAATAAAATAATTAAAACCTTCAAATTCCAATTGGAGAACATTTCATTTGGAATTTATGTAGGGTTTTTATCATTTTATTTAACTTGTATTGAAACGAATGAATTTTTCGTAATCAATGTAAAAGTAACTGTAATGATACTTCAACGTTTTCTAAAAAATAAGTCAGTAATATTGAAAAAAAATGCAAACTTTGATATTGCATAACTCTATAACTATTGATATTAGATCATGGCTGTTTTGACATTTTCGACTCATAATCAAGGCAGGAATATGGTCCTGCGAGGTTATTAACATTTTTCAAATAACCCTTTATAAAGAGGTTTAATAAATTTAAATATGCAGCTAAAATTAGGTTAAAGCTAATATTAATTCTGAAACCTCTCCTCTCGTTTCAGACCTGGTCCAGGTGGAGTGTGGGAGTCAGGCAGTGAGAGTGGCTGTGCAACTGATGGAGGGGGCTTCTCCCGCGATGCCGTAGGTAGACGGTCCATGTCGGAGAAGAGACACGCCGCCATGGACGCCAAAAACACTGGAACATATAAAAAAATTAAAGAGCTCAAAGCTGGCAATGGTTAGCTACAAGTTATTACCTATCATTCATTCATTTGATACCTCTTTTGATTTTCTTTATTTGAATATGATTATGTATTATCATTCACTTGTATTTTTTTTACTTGTGTGCATAGTTTATTTGCCTTTATGTATTACATGTGTATCTTAATTCCATATCAGATATTTTAAGGCTTGCGAATTAACATATGTATAAATAATTTTTTTTTTTTTTTTAATAATTACCACTATTTTTTTAACAAATATTATGTATCAGATACATATACATATCAAAATTTATTATTTTCTTATTATAAATATAATTTGTTAGCTTTTATATCATGAATATGAACGCAAACTTATGTATGTAATATAAAAATTAATCATAATTATATTTTCCAGTGCAAGTAGGTCCATCACTGGGCATGCGCAAATCGTCCAGCTTAGAATCACTTCAGACGGCGATCCAGGAAGTGTCTTTGCATCAAAATGCCAGGAAAAATGATCCCATCTACGGCAGAGCACACCAACGTTAGTACATAGTTTCACTTTATTCTTAGATTTTTAGCAACATGAATACTCGGATCACATTAACCTGATCAGGGTAATTAGCGCTAGTGAGACTTCCGTCCGTTATTCCCCTTTTTATTTAACATGTGTAGTTTTTAAAATACAACATATTCTGTTGATTATTCTTGTGCGTAGTAGTTCGTGACCTGGAGCACTTGGTTTAGTTTGCAGCTTCTTAGCGAACTAGGTCGTTCGTTTAGTTCGTCAGCTCCCGTCTCCGTCTCGAATCAGAGAAAGGCAATCGTTCGCTCGCCTTGCTATTGCTTCGCGCAAGCGTTCTTTTGTTTCTTAGTAGCCATTCTGCTATTATTTTTTACTTTGCATACATTGTACTCGTGGTATTTTGTTTTTTAAATGATTTTTTAATTTATTAGTTCAACATAGAAATATTACTTATAAAATATTCTAAATGTGTTTATTCTAAGTGTAAATAAGATCTTTAACTTGTATGTATATTTTGTTAATAATATAATTGGTGCAATAAATGTATTCTTTATTTTAGTAAGTAAAAATACCTTTTAAAAGTAATCAAATTTTTTGTTGAATTTTAAAAATAAATCAACAATAAGTACTTCTACTATAAAGTACAGGTTAAGTACCATATGGTACAAACAAAATAAAAATAATCTAATAGTAAATTTTTAGAAATAACTGACGCCGTGATTGGCTTGGGCGACTCCGCGCCCTCGCTCATTCTCGCAAATACAAGTCGATCTTATTACGAACTAAGGAGCGGGGGATCTGGGAACTAGTTCGCGTAGTTCGTCTGTGGGAGCGCTCTTACGACCTAGTTCTTACACGAACTACACAACACTACTGTCGATCTGTATTTATAACATTACTTTGCAAACAAACTAATAAGTATAAATTTTCTGAAATAAAGTCATAAAATTTATTTAAGTCTTTAGACTTAATAAAAATATTTGCACGCTTACCAATATTACAATATTTTTAATAAAACGATGGGTATATTATTTATAACTAACAATTGGACCCCACTCAATTTTCAAGTTTTTTTTAACCGTTTGAGTGCCAAAAAATTCATACAGTTGCTTGTATAATGCCACCAAAAAAACATTTTTTTTTGAAAATATATATTTTTTTAAAACCCCATAAATTCTTTGAATTTTCATGGATTTTGATTATTTTTTCGGTGTTTTATTAAAGAATATCGAAATATTTAAAATAAAATGCTTGTATAAATGAATACAGTATTTTATTCAGAAAAAAAAGAAAGACAAAAATGAAAAACAAAAAATCAACAACTGTGCTTTCCTGCACACGCCGTGTGGACACCCTTCTTACAATACGCATAAATAGTCCTTGATCTACGCAGCCCAGCACCATCTTTATTACTACGGACCACACAGCGACGTAAATTCTTTCCTGGTCGCTCCCGCTGTCAGACATTTCAGAGAACGCGCTTGACATTATAGTTTTTCAATTAACTAAAATAAAAAAAAGAATAAATGAATCTGAAATTTAAACGGTTTACTATGATCTTACAACTATTAAGATAATATTACAATAATATTTACCAACGCCGCAGCACCACACCCCACGTACGCGCGAATCAAAACATGACTGACGCAATCGACGGAAATCGACGATCGGCAATCTTCGTTAAAACACGAATCGACGAAAGTCGACAATTGGCAATCAAACGGTTAAATATGCGTATTTAGCATGAACCTCTTTATAGCTTTTATGCAAATATACAATAAGTGCAATCTATAAAATACATAATTAAATAATGCTTTGTTTTTCAGCTCTTAAACATTGGTTAACTGATAACGGTGTAGAAGGCATCATCCGCGGCACTCCAACTCAGTCATCACTGTCACACAAAAAGCCATCATTACTTAAGTCAATATCAACAATGCTAAGGTATAAGGATTGATATTTTCATCATTTTTAAACATAAATGAAAAATATAATGATGGTTATTTTAACTGATTATCCAATAATAATCTTTACATGAGATTTGTATCTGATTACATATTATATATTGATGATTGGTAACTGAGATTTAACTATTGTCTAGTACCAATTGTTGTCTGTTAAATTGCGAGAAATGAGTTACCAATCATCACCGGTTAAAATAACAGTTTTGACATCACGTCTTATTTATAAAAGGGCGGCCCTCGTAGCGCAGTGGGTATGACACTGGCTTCCCACACCGAGGGTTCCGGGTTCGATTCCCGGTGAGATCGCAATTTTAATCTATGTGATTTACTTAAGCCTGGGTGTTTTGTGATGTATTTCGCTTCTGCAATTGGGCCTCCTAGCCTGTTGAAGAGGAAAAATAAAAATAAACACCAGTGTCAATATAAGACATTACAAAATTGCATACACATATTCTGTACGCAAGTAGTTATTTATTTCTAAATAATTTCTAAAAATATTTTTTTCAAAACTATCCACTACATATACATATTATTATTTTTTTAATAATCCTTATTCAGCCTTTTAATTATCTTGAATTTTTGATTGACTAGATTTGGCAAGCAGCGTCCAAAAATTCCAGATTCTCGATCTGAGATCTATGGCGGGATCCAGAGTAGATCACATCCAGGGAGGGCATCTGAGAAGTCTCTTGCCAAGTCTGACATCACCGAGAGGTTGCAGGACACCTCGTCAAAAAATACCGAATCAGCATACGGCACTAGCAATGGTCCGTCCAATCACAGCAAAGGGGAGAATCATGTACAAAATGGTTCCCATTCCAGGCAGTCTAGTTCGGATCGACTGGGGGATAGTAATAGTAGAGGAGACGGTAATAGCAGGGGTGATAGTAACAGAATGGAGGACAGGGTGGGAGGTGCGCGGGGGATGCAGTGGGCACCTCCGTACAGACACCCTCCTGCGAGAACCAGCCCCAGCTCGCATACCGTATCTCAGGTAATTTTGTGTGATTTATGTATTTACATTTTGTGTCATTACTCAATTGTCTTTAGACAACCCATATCTTTTCTTACCACTTATTAACAATTTATATCCATGGCTTTTCCATTTCATTTATTTAATTTTTATTGAAGATATGATTTTTCATATGAATACAGGTACACTCGATTATTATTTACTCACAGAAGACAAAGTAGATAGACACCAATAACAACATTTTTATTTAACTGTAATACGAGTTTTTATAACCTGTTCTATTAGATTCTTCATGCATCATACTAAATGGACATGAATTTTATTTTTTGTTTATGTGATCTTTGCAGATATTTATAGATTTAAGTATTTTAATGTTTTAATAAAAATGAAGTAAAAGATATATGTGTGTCGTTTAAATTTTGCTTTCTGCCTAAGCATGTTCTGAATCAAAATGTTTGAAAACTTTTTAAATACATATATAGAAGTTTGATGAATTATATACGTAGGTACCATATGAAATATACCTACTACATTTGTATTGTGTATCTTATTAGGCTGCTTATTATTTACATCAAAATTATTTCATCAGAATGTCTTTTTATTTAAAAGATATTTACAGTAGAACTTTGCTAATTCAAAATTCAAGGGACCTGAAAGAAACATTTCGAATTATGGCAAACCCCTTTAATTTGAAATTCAAGGTGCAAAAAAAAAGTCGCAATGCGATTGTGAAATTTGTCAAAAATCATAAATCTCATGAAAAAATCTATTATTTGGTGAAAAATATCTGTATTTTTGTATATGTATTTCAAGAAATCATTTCGAAAATGCAGTATTTATTATGCTAGTACAAAGATCGTAACATTTCTATTACTTCAGTACCTGATATTGACATATTTGTTGTTCTCACTTGCGAAAAAAAATTGAAATATTTTTTCTATTTCGGCAAATTTAAAAAAAAATTGAATTATATTAACTAAAATGTATTGATTTATGGCACAAGGGGCTAAAACCTATTTATAGTACGAATTATTTTGTTATCGAATTATCGGGGTTAATCTATTATGAAATTAACATTTTGGGACATGTGGGTTTTAAAAATTTTGAATTATGCCCAATTTTGAATTATCAGGGTTCGAATTAACCGGGTTTTACTATATACATCTCTCTACATTGCTTATTAGTAAAAAAAACTTTTGTTCTCAGAAGTGAACTATGATTTATAGGGTGTAGAATTAAAATGTTACAGTACATTATGTATTAATGTACCTATTACTACACACTGTAAATCAATATTATTTGTTCTACAGCCTACAATATTTTTAAATTAACAGTTTTTGTTTTATCCGCACTAACCTAACATTGATGTGTGTACACATTTATTTTCATGATGTTTTCAAAAGAAATTATTATAGCATTATAATTTCTTTATTGAAGGTAATGGAAGGTCCTTGGGGTGGTGGTCATTATGTCAACTATGAAGAAATACAGCAAAATCTCAAGTAATTATCACCATATTTGGTTCTGAAATACAATTGATATTGTAAAAGGTTTACTGGTGCATTCATTGTCATATTTATTTTATGAAGACTGGACTAACTTAGATGACTACTATTGGAATTCAAACCATTAACCTTTTTTGCTGGCTGACTTTCTAATCTTGATAGTGCGTGCAAGCCATTACAAAAATGAAGTTTTGTACTTGGATATTTGAAGTTGCTTCTGTTGACTCCTGTGCCGATTAATTAAACCTTTTATAATACAGTATAGTGAATATTTATTATAAAATTGTGGACATGTATTTGAATATGTATTCAAAAGATCAGTACCACTATGAAAACTGTTAATTAATTATTTTAAATTGAAAAAATAACATCTCCAGATCAATTACGATTCCTTCAAATGTGGGGTACTACACTCATTCCTTGATATGTGCTTTTTGCCTAAAGTAACATCATGCTCTAGCCTAGTCTTTCATTAGCTTGTGCATGCACCGCACATTCGCTACTCCCGTAAAGAGTTTTTTTAAAAACGGATCATTTACTTTTCGATTTCCACCTTGCCAATATTTTTACTACTTTTCTCTGCATCTACATGCGAACAAAAATATTTTTTTTATTGGAATGATAGTGCACTATTCACACACATTACAATACAATTAAATTATGTTTTATATAAATTATCCAATGAAATTCATAAAAAATTATGAATGGTACAAATAAATAAGAAGCTTTTAATTATTGATTACTCAGACTTGTTTTTATATTTATTTATATCTTCATTTATATTTTTATTCATTTATATAAAATTATACTTATTGCCTTACCTAACAAGCTTGCATTTAATTAGGCATTCGTAAATACTTTTATATATTTAGATTACTTCTATATAAATATTACGCATATTATTTATTTGTAAGATAATATATTATGAGAACTACAACCTCGCTAATCTGAATTTATTTTTTTATTTTTCTGGAATAAGTATTTCAAAAATATTCCCTGGGGAGATTTCCAGCATGTCCTTAACAGACACTCGACAGGGGATTACTTAGTGTACATAGAGTGGTGTTTCTACAATATTTATGTATTTACGTAATGTAACACATAATAATATTAATCAAAATTACCTATTATGAATTACTTAAGTTTTTGTCTGTAAAGCATAAAAAGTTATTATGTATTTCTTTAAAGATTAGTTATCACTTTGACAAAGATGAAAATATAATCTGATTAATGTTTGGTTTTAGAAAAACTACAACTTGCGACTATAAAAAGATATTTTACTTTAAAATTACAGCAGCAGTTGAGTTTCCCATCAATTGTTACATTTTGAAAATAATTAAATTTGTAAATTTTGTTAATGTATTTTTATGTTTTTTTTCTGGTATCTTTGTTTTTTAGATACTGTTTAAGTTTTTTAGGTCACAAGGGTTTGGATTAGCGAGACTGCCTTACATAAATAAATGCAAGTTTGTTTTGCAGATATATTTTATCCATTTTTGGCAATAAATTAAATTAAACTTGATGTGGGTAAAACTTGTGAGTGAGATAAAATAAAAAATGAAAGCTTTTTCTTTACGTAGTATCCAAGTCACAAGACAGGCCAAGGATCCTACCAAGAATTTCGATATGCTGACAAAACAGGAACTAGAACTGAGGTGAAAACATTGACTTCTCTAGATCCTTAACCCGGCGGCACTCGGTATTGTGGAATTCTTGTAAGCATTTACAAATACAACGCGGCGTGCCGTTAGGGATTTGATCACATATTATGAAAGTTGACTGTAATTTGAATTGCCCTCCTTATGGTTTCAGCGCTCGCAGAGAAAGATTGAGTGAGGTGCAGATCGGACAGATGCGAAGGCAGGTACATGCACAGAGGGTCAAGGCAGAAGAAGAGAGGTAAATAACGTCTTTCAGTTTATAGAAAAAATTATTGATTGACCAACAATGCACATATTTTTATTGATTTCGACATTTGTTTATAACGTATATTCTATTTCTTCCTTCAATTGTACATTACTTTTAGTAAGCCCATTACCAAACTGAATTTATTGTACATGTTGTAGCTGATGAAAATAATAATTTTGTGATTGCTTTGCACTAAGAAGTAATTTTGGGAGACTGTTAAAATTATTTATAGTAATTTGTGTTTGTTTTATTGTTGAACCCATTCAAATCTAAAATGAAATGTTTTGAAACTTTTCCCACAGACGAGGTGTCGTTGGAAACTACCACTCTCAACGAGCTCCGCGGGGAGAAGCTCACCGCCCCCAGTCCAATTTCTACGAATACGAAAGCATACAACATGCCAGACCTGTCAATGCTAAAGTTGCTCCTTATCATTAGGTTACTTATACACACATACAAGGTGGATTCTCTAATAGAAAGCCGCTTATAATCTTGGCGCTTTTACCAGTGATGAGGAAATTTTCCACTTTATTTCTATATGTATAGATATATATCTTCATAGTAGTAATTGAAATTGTCACATTTAAATATCTTTTCTAGTGTTCTTAGCAACCCCATATGTTGACAAGTCTTTATCATTTACAGTATTTATCTTTTTTTACAATGTATATATGTAAAATTAAATGAATTGTATTAAATGAATCCAGCCTTTCGGCCCAATGCCCTTTACTTAAGTAGACGACTTCCATTAAACAATTGTCCGTCCTTTTAAAGCCTTAGAAGTTTAGTACGCAAGTGACTTATTAATATATATTTTGCTCATTTGTTACTTCTTTTAGTGCCATTTCCCTAGATACGCAAAGGTAGCCTTGTTACTCCAGTGGTATGGATATTTTTAACGATAATAAAATTTAAAAGGCACTTAAAGATTTAAAAAAACTGTTAATGTCTTTGGAAAAAAATAACATTACTGATCTCTGTGATTATAAATTGTAGTTTTAGATGTAAAGTATTACTCAACATATGCATCACACTTTAAAAAAAAAAAGTGTTTAAGCCATAAATGATGGCGTTGCATCATTATTATTAACTTAAATAATGAATAATTTCTATTTTCTAACTGATCGTGGTAATTCTAAGATACTTTTTACTACTCAATTTAATAAATCAATTATTTTGTTATGTAATTTAGATGCAGAACGTATAGATGTACGTTTTTTAAGATTAGTTCACTACATTTTAAAGGTTAAGGCCTTTCGAAGGAGAAAAATATGAATTCTCTCTAGTCATTAATCAATTATTTAAAAAAAAAAAAACTCTTTGCCGATTGTGGTTGGCAAAGAGTTTTTATAAATGTATCAGATTAATCACAAAATATTTTATGTACTTTCTTATATCGGAGTCTTAAATTGCTGGAGTGAACTCTCCCCACAAAAGTAATTTGAAATCTATACTTTATTTATTTATAAGTGTAATTTTCTAAATGTTTTCCCACCTTTAAATCAATTGTTTTTAATAGTTGAAACCTCAGAATAAACATTTTGGGATATTTTTCAAGGACATAATGATTTGACTTCTGATTAAAAGTAAGTATTTTTATTTATACTTTTAATTTATAACGTAGACATGTGTTTTCGCAGTTATACATAAAAATATAAGAAGTAATGCATCCAAAGATCAAATTACCATAAACAATATGTAGAATCATAACTGAATATATTTTCGAAATTGCTTTTCTTTAATATTTTTAAAGTAGGTACCTATTTAGTTGTATTTTATATAAACTTTATGAAAAGTCTTAGAAAATTTATTATAGAATTTTAAGTTTATAAAAAATCAGTGGATATTCATGAAGATTGCTGATTTGATATATTTTAAGATTTTGTACCGCATTTATTTGATCATTTCTAAAGGTGCTAATGCAAATGTAAATACTTTTTATTAAATATATATCTGACGTGAGATTAAATTAGTCGGTAGTTATTGAATATATTTAATGCAATAGCAAATGTGGTCTTCGACCCGCAATATTCGCAGAATAGTTGAAATCATGTTAAAAATAAATCAATGAAATACACAGTTTATGATTATTTAAATTTTTCCTTTTGCAGAAAAGCCATTAACTTGTTTTTTTTTAAAGACTGCATATTATAAAGGTGAAGAAATAAGCTTATTATGTATTTCAGCATTTGCTATTTAGTTAAATTACTTTTTTTATTTAAGTTTATTAATTAATTTTGTACCAATGTCAAATAAATAAAAACATTTTTCCATTCTGTTTGATTTATATTATTAAATAAACTTACGCATCCCACTATCTTCTTGCCATTGCACGACTCATGGATTGCTCTTATTAGTTCAAGTATGTGAGTATTTTTCAACTGGATGTTCCTGCCTAATCAAGAAGTCTGCACAAACAATCAATCGGAAAGCAAATAAATGTCAGTCATAAAAATTACAAACCCCTCATTCAACTTTATGTCTGTACTCGCTTAAGTCAATGGTTAAATCTCAGTCACTCATAATCGTAATCGAATACCAATCACACAGTATTCAATTGTTATGACGATTGGTGACAGATTTAACTGTTGTCCAGTGTACCGGTGATGCCACCTAAAATTGCGAAACATCAGTTACCAATCATCAGTACAATCTGATACAAATCTCAAATGACGGGTACACAATCACTGTTAAAATAATAGTTTTGCCCATCACTACTCTTAATATAATGATGTAAAAAATCGAGTGAGTATAATTAGCGGAAACGCCGCTGTATAAGGATGCACTTTGAATACATCGATTTGTTGGCACATTATATGCCTAACACAAATGTGTTAGTGATCGCCATCCTGTGATTGGATGTCAAAGAGTCAATGAGACCTCAGTTCACACTCGGCATTCAAAGCGACATTATGTTGAATTTTTTAGATTTTAGAAAAAGGAAAATGAATGTATGGCGGCATTTGATAAAATTTAGCATATGTTATCTAATAAAAAATGTAAAAATATAATTGTTAACATACGACAAATAAGTATTATGGTATAAAATTACATACACATATTTAAAACATACAAAAAATACAATAACAACATTGTATAAATAGTTCATATACTTAATTTTTTTACTAAAACTACAAACATAAAAATGTTCTAAGGTTTTCACGCCCGTTCAGAATCTTCTGGTTTGTGTTTTCTGAGGTATTATATGAACTTTTTTGTGATTTGCAAACATTGTGATTGAAAATTTTTTATGGAGAAATTAAAATAAACTATCCTGGACGCAGCATCTTTTGCTCCAAAGGTCTGGTGGAGTTATATGGTAGAGATGACGTGTTTGCAACCTATGTGACTTTTTGGAGCACCTCAATTTGCTACAAAAGAATCTGAAGTTCATTGTGGAGGTAGAGAGAGATAACACGCTTCCTTTTCCTGATGCCGAAGTAAAAAAGAATGTTGATGGAAGTTTTGAACACAGAGTCTATAGAAAGCCGACTCGCAGGAACAATGTTACCTACATGCGAATTCCCACTGAACTGTTTGTAGCTTAAACCCACCCAAAAACGTCAAGTTGTGTCATTGTATCAAAATCAAATCTAGTACCTCGTCGGACGGCCTCTTGAAATATGTTACAGATGTTGGAAAACTGGTCTGCATTAAACTCGTGCGATACATTAAAATAGTTTAGCTCTTGCTTCTCCGGGGATATATAAATGATGTTCACATAGCATGTGAATTGTTATTGTTCGAGGTATTCTGCATCGACTCGGGTTGTTACAGTTATTAAAGATGCAGCAATCTGCCCTGTTTGGAGCTCTCATACATTCTTCAACTTGTATTGTGAATTGTTCCGCAGGTTGTACCTGTGTCTGGGGTGCAGGCTCTTCACGTCTTCTAACATCACTAGTCGCCTGTTGCCAACATCTATGGCATAACGAGTGTATGTTGTCAAACTCCACCTGAAAAAAGTAAAAAATACCTTGTTTATTAGGTTATAAAACTACAGATGTTAATAATATATTTGTTTGTTTATTCATTCGTATCGACGTAGCGAAAACAAGCAAAAGGCTAGAGGAAAGAAATCATCCTTTCATTTTACAGGTACTCGAAGCTCAAACTGTAACCCATTACACGGGTGTCTGTGTGTATGTGTCTCGGGCCACCACACATTCATTCCTAATAGCTGCATTCTTTACTCTATCATAAATTGATTTGTCACACATATGTCTGAGGGATTTCATCTCCAATGCATTCAATCTACATTCGTTTCTCTTCTGCCAGCTCCAGGCTCCGCTTCCATACATCAGTGTTGGTACCAGAATTCCATTATGTACCGCTAGTTTTGCCTCGGTAGACATGTTTCTATTAGAAACTATCGCGTTCAAAGCACCGTTCACCCTATTCTCCGCAGTCACTCTCCTCTCGATATCTTTCTCAACATTCCTTCTTCTATCGAACGTACTTCCCATGTACACAAACTCATCTAGCTGTTCCAAACATTCATTACCTACTAGAATTTCACACATTGTCTTACTTTCATCTTTCTCGAATACCATCACTTTTGACTTGTTTACATTCATTATAAGGTCACTTTCCTCGCATACATCATACGTCCCGCTTACTAAACTTTGCAAGTCCTGTTCGCTATTTGCCATTAATACCGCATCATCCGCGTACAGTAAACAGCATACAATAAAATCACTCATTTTCACTCCTACATTCATACATTTCAGTTCTTTCTCACAATTATCCATATACAAGTTGAACAGCTATGGAGACATTACGAGTACAATAATAAACTGCACCTTTTATGATAATTAAAAAATAAATAATGCCTCGATGATAAAATGATTTATTCTTTTGGTTCTGTGACACATGACGTATGTGGGATGGGGAATCTGGCGTGGTGTGACACCCTGCGACGAATAGCGCAGTTGTGGGGGGGGGAGGGGGCGATTTTCACGAAAAGTCTGTGACATCATTTACGGAAGTCGCCTGATTTTATTTTAAAGGTTTATTCATTTAAAATGACCAAATATTCAATATTTACGCTATTATAATAGAAATAGTGACGATAACTTGACATTTCTGACAGAAACTTTACGCGTAATTACATAAATATGTCCCATCTATTTTCTCGTAGAATATTACAACGATGTTGTGATCCTGAGAATTGGGGAGTGATTTTTTTCTACGCTATTCGGTCGTCGCAGTAATTGGAACACGCATTAGTAACATGGAATACGCGTTTTTGATACCCAGATGGCGAGATATCAACTTCTCGGGAAATCAATTTCCAACAAGTACGCGGCGGCTTCGCCAAGGTCCGCTGTCCAGGCGCCGGCGCGGCAGAAACACTAAGCAGCGTGAAAGTTAGCCGAGCGGCTGTTCGATCAAACGAATCGACTGGCACGAAGCATAAACAACATATATGGGTCACGACTGTCTCGTGTCGGCCGTCCGCAGTCGGCAGGTCGGATGGAAGCGTCTCCGCTCGCGCCGCAGCTTATAGCGGGTGTCGACACCGGCTGGGAAATGTAGGCAAGTGCCGGTTTGCAAATACGGCGTTTGCGCCATCAGCGGCAGCGGCGCGCGGCGTGGGGGCGGGCAGAGCGGAGAGCGGCGGCGCGCGAGGCCGCCTGGTGCCGGCGCGCGGCACGCGAGGCGCTGCGGCCGCGGCTTCCACAGGGAATTCCTTTCCTCGGCACTGGTGCCTGCGCACCAGCAACGCGCAGCCGACTTTTTGCTCGTATTGATAGAGGGCGATTTTTTGGTCGTGGTACTTTATGAATGTGTCGGGTACCGATACACACATTGGTGCGCACTGGCGATACCTATTCGAGAAAGAGACACGTACGTGTACGAGTCGCTTCACGCTACACAGTAATGCAACAACACACTTGACGTCGTAATATCGGTTATGTACACCGCGCGCGGTGTATTGTGGTTTAAAATAAATGTAAATTTAACACATTGCTAATAATAATTTTTAAACAATTTTAAAAGTACACGGAAACAGACATTAGAAAATAATAATAAAAAAAAAAACTTGAAAATAGGTGAAAAAATACCAAATATTGTGTTGAACGTAAATATTAATGGTGATGTTGTTGAAAAGGTGGATAAAATAAAAATTTGGGTGTTATTTTAGATTTAAAATTAACTTTGATAGCAAATTTTTAATATCTTAAAAAATATAGTTTTTATTGAAAAAAAATTGTCTTCTGGTGCTTAAGTCTCGGTGCTGGATCTAGTAGAACAGAAAAAAGAGTGGTATAGCTTTTGCAAAGGCGGGACCGACTGAGGGTTAGTTGTTTTTGATCAGTACCTAGTAGGAGTAGATGCGTGAAGTTGAATAAAAATAAATAGGCCGACAAGTAGCTGATATGGGTCTAGCATTGCGCAAGTTTAATATGTTTATTCAAGACTCAAAAGGTATAAACTGTGTGCAAAATTGACAGCTTCAGTTAGTTGCAATCTTATAGATTTCATCAAGGATGCAGCCCAGGACAGAACAAAATGGAACAGAATGATCAAGTAGGTACAGGGGCTGATCCCAGATGAATGAGATAAGGAGGAACAAAGAAAAATAAGGTAGATACCTATTAGCAGTGATATATCGAGTCTCGCTCACGTTGCGCCTAGATACCTAATCCGCTTAGAATAGCACTCGTCATCTTGCGATGACAATTACACGAGAAATCTCACCTCAGGTTAAGTCGTTAAAATCAGTAATGTAACCTATGATTCTAAGAATTACAACGAGTACCATATGATGATATCAAGTAGTTTAAGATCTCATTACGCTCATAATAAGCGATACATGCCCTTCAAAGCATATTTGAATAAAATATCAAACTATAAAGGAATACTCGCTACAAATACACTGAAATGATTTTTTCAAATAATAATAATAATAATTTTCTACGGACCGAAAAGTTTGGGAACCGCTCGCACACAGAGGCTCTTGAAGCGAAAGAATTTATGCGCTTTTGGTTTTTATCTAAGTTGGCTGTTAAATTCATTGCAAGCGGACGCTGATTTCGCCATTTGCCGTGCCTAGTAATTCCGCAGCTGAAAATCATTGCACGGACTCCTAGTACACTACACAGCTGCGGCGGAGCTACCGGGTGCTGCAGATGGCCGTCTTCTGAAAATATCAGGGTTGTTGTTTTGGTAATTGTTACCCCGCTCAAAAATAGACAAGTCGTACATTTAGATAGTCCGCCTTATTCGATAATTACTACCCCAACATTAAAAAATAGACGGGCTGTATTTATTTATACCCGTGTAATTAATTAATTTACATTTACGACCTTTGCAATTTTACAGTTTTACAATTTTGAGAAATACATTTTTTGCGATAACCTGAATCTGAAACATCGGCAAAGAATGATCAGATGCTATGTTTGGTCCGTGCTTTTGTGCGGAGTTGAATTATGGACTCTCAAAATAAGTTTCACAAACTGACCAATTTTTTAGTTTCGCTGCTGTTTTGGGTAGTTTAGCAGAAATATCGCTTGCTATATAAAACACATGATCGATTATTAATAATTGTTCATGTTAAGAGCTGCCATATTCACAAAAGCATGAAAAAAAAATTCAACCCCAGAATCACACGGGTTCTTTAACAGGAAAATTGATCGAAAATTGAGGAATGGTTATAAGCCAATCTTGGAATTGGTAAAGTAATACAGAAAGTAGACTGAATTAGGACTCGAAATGGATAATTAAAGGAGCCGGAACACTTACATCATATTTTTTTTTTACATTTTTTGAAGAAAAAGTTAAATTTATATTACAAAAAATTACCTATGCGGTATATTTTTTTATGAATCTAAAATAACCAACAAGAGTTGTAACTGACATAGAAAGGATATCACGAGTAGGGGCTGTATTTATGAGAATTCCACGAATCGAAGCTGTATGTGCAAGAATTCCTCGAACTGGAGTGGCATCCCAGTTTGTTGCGGTTCATTTCGAGGTTCGCACGTGTGTGGAGACTACGTGCGATAGAGTGAAGAAAACGAATTAGGAGCGAATGTAGATCTCATTGTGGCGTAGCCGATATAATTAAGCAGAGAGAAAACAAGTGGACAGTGCGAGAAGTTGATAATGAAAATATATGATGCGAGTATTGAAGGAACGGGAACTGTTCTTCCTGTTGCCTCTGTGGAGGGCGTCAGTGAAAGACCTGACTCGATACCAGTTAGACTAGATAACGGATAATAGCCCCCTTGGAAGCTTTAGCAATCGACGAGCGAGCACAAGAAGGTTTATGAAAGTGAATGAGGCAAGGCATTCTATTTTCTTTGCCTATCCACGTGGAAGCTGGGCGATGGTAAGTTAGTTTCTCGCGATTGATTATCTTAATCAATTCAGAGCGTACTCTATAAGACAGCGAAGAGGGACCCACCGCATACCCAGGGTCATTTTATGAGTAATAGCTCCCATTTCGGCTCTACACTTTCGCCACTCAGTTTGGCATTATTTTAATGCTAAAACGGTCATCCTCGCCGCGTCGCCGACGTTGTGTAGACGGCGCGGCGAAGCGACCACACAAAACCTCTTCGCTGTCTCTGCAGTGCAAGGATGAAGAAATTATAATTTATTAGGTGAAAACGTCGGCGAGTTATTAGCCTACTCTTGCATTGACGCTAGGGTTGTCACTTTATTTTTACTCCCTTTCTTTTAACTCGTAGCGTCTGAGACTCCGACGCATAGGATAGACACGAAACCCGAAAATTTCTGTAATTAGTATACCTAGTTTCTGCACTTAAATTGCAAGAACGCTGATTAACATCAAGGTAGACTTTTAAAAACAAACAGTCTTTGTGATAATCAACACTCCTTTTTAGTAAAGCACCACAAATATAAAATAAGGCACTTTTTTCAGGAAGCGCATTTTTTTTCTAAAGCGGCGGCTGCGAGCGCGAATGGCACCGAAGGCACGGCTCTTACTGCTGCCGCTTTATGCCCCCATATTTTATGTCAATCTCACAGTGCGTGCGTACACGGCGCCGAGCACGCACGCTAATTCTAATGGGTAGCGGCCAGTTTGTATGAAGACGTATTACTGTTCTTAGTATACTGTGGTAATATTAAGTGAGAGTACAAAGTTGGTGAATAAAATGCAATGTCTGTAGCAAAATAAGTATAAATCGGTATAAAAAGAATGAGCATGGTACAGATTAAGATGAGTTGAATATGAAGATACGAATGAAGCCTAAACGAAAAAGAAAACGTAAGTGAAATGTAATGGAGTCAAAGCAAAATAAATGAAATGAGAAATAATGTCAAAAATTGCACCATAGAGACAGTATCTGTGGGAAAAAAGAAAAGAAAAATTCATCACAAACATAGGTACCTACTCCACAAGACAATTTATGATTCATGATAAATTGATATTTTGATTTACCATTTGATATTTGGAGAAGAATATTTATGCGAGTCAACCGAAAATATTCGCCAGGCGAATCTAATAAGAAGGCATTCAAAGATTATAATTTATTAAAATATAATTTCAGAAATTATTGTACATAGGTACATGGAACACCGTGCTTCTTCAAAATGCCGTCAATAATTTAACTATTTCCTTCGATTGTCTTATATGTTTAATGATTAAGGCGATCGTCTGGCAAGTGAGCAAAACTCACAATTTTTTCTCATATCTTCTCTTGCGTTTTTTTATCATATTTTTTATGGAAAGATATATAAAAAAATATTTATCAGGTTCCATATATTTTAAATATCTCACAAAAACCTTTTGCGCTTATGAAAATCTTTTTTTTTTAAATAGTTTTTTTAAACATAAATTGTAAGTAAGCGAACTAACAGATTTTGAAATAATTTTAATAAATTTAAGATAATCTTTTACTCTGTAATGTTACTGACATCTCACGATTCCATACAGTCACACAAGGCCACAAAGTGGGGCAATTTTGTTCATTTTTAAAACATCGTAGGTTTGGAAATTTATTGATTGATTAATTTAGTTCGTGTCATTTTAAGATATCCGTATATAAGATATATAGAATCTGATAAATACATTTTAATATATCTTTCCATACAAAAATGTGATAAAAACAAAAGTGAGGTTTTTTGCTCACGCACCAGACGATCGCCTCAAACGAACAGTCGACCCTGTCAAGGTGTTACCTCGGCGTTTTCGCAAAAATGCCACCCGCTTTTATCAAACATGATAATTTCGTTGTCTGTTATCCTCCGTCCGCCCGTCTGTCTGCCGTCCGTAAAATTAAAACATTAGATAAATATAATACGATACACAATTGGCGGGCGGCATATCGTTATTATAATATTATTTCCCGTGATTTTTCACGGGTGCACGGCTAGTTTATTCAATAATTTCGCCTTCACCGCTTAAATTTGCGTTTTCGGCATTGCAACGAACATACGTTACTAAAATATATTATGAAATTTGTATTAGTATAATATGTGGATCGCAGCGAAACTACATAAATTTATTCTATCATAAACAACCGGGGAATTACCGATGTACCTATTTATTATACTCGAATGAGTAATTATATGGTCGTCAGTCGGAGGAAGTCTTCAATATCGTACTTTTATTGTGGCATCAATTTTTGTTAATAAGCCATCGATATAATATATCAAACACGATATCTCATAATTTTCATGATGGAAAATTTTAATTTGTAGAATATATTTTTTTTACAATAATAATTTATATACATCAATCACATCCACATCATATACGATGGAAAATTTTATTTTATATATAATTATATTGACATAAAGGAACCGCGTGGAGCCGTCGCGTCGCCTGCAAAGTAAACAAAGGGAGTCGTACGAGATGCCGCCGTGTAGGCAGTCTCGACCGGTTCTCGTTCCCGGTCCCGCGTGGTTGTTATTTAAAAACCCTTTTGTCCGCATCTAGCATCCGCGGCGCAACGCTCTTTGTTCGATCTTTTTGTCATTTTTGTACTTGTTTATTATTACTTATTTACTTTACTTTTAACTGTACGTATTCAATTGCTTCCGGAGCCTATCTGCGGTCGAGAAATAGACATTAACAATCATTTCACTCTTTCATTCCAACGAACCCTCGAACCTTCCATAAAAGTAAATAGATGTCTGCGAGACACATAAAACACTTTCTACTGGTCTCTTATAAAAATCGTATATTTAATATTTGTACACGTGTACTAATTTATAATATACATATATTAGGTCCTTACATATGAAATTAGCGTTTTGCCGTACTGGCAAATTTGATCTCAAATATCTTCTCTTTGGTTAGGAATTCCAAATCCAAATTTATACAGCTATTTACTCATGTATTTGTGTTTTGAAAATTATAATTCATTTGTTTTTTCTCAATTGTTTTTTTCTTTGCGTCACTCAGTTTACAAAATGAAAAACTTGAAATATCGCGTTATTTACGAGTAAGAGTTCCACCGTGGCACCAGTGCTGCAGAAACGGCTCGAAGGATTAATGATGTGTATGGCGACGGTGCCGCAAAAGAAAACACAGTGCGTTTTTGGTTCCAACGTTTTCGTTCTGGAAATTTCGACCTGCAGAACAAGCCCCGCGGACGGCCGGAGACCAAAGTTGATAATGAAGAATTGAAGGCTATTGTGGAAGCGGATCCATCGCAAACCACATCCGAGTTACCTGCAGGCTGCGGTGTTAGTGATAAAACTGTTTTTATCCACTTGAAGCAAATTGGTAAGGTGAAAAAGCTTGAAAGGTGGGTACCTCACGAATTGAGTGAAGCAAATCAACAAACGCGCGTTGACTGCTGCGTTGCATTACTCAACCGGCACAATAATGAAGGGATTTAAATCGAATCATTACCTGTGATGAAAAGTGGATCCTGTACGATAATCGGAAGCGCTCATCGCAATGGCTGAACCCTGCCGAACCAGCCAAACCATGCCCCAAGCGAAAATTGACTCCAAAAAAGTTACTTGTGAGCGTTTGGTGGACTAGTGCTGGTGTCGTTCACTACAGCTTTCTTAAATCTGGCCAGACGATTACGGCAGATGTCTATTGTCAGCAACTGCAAACCATGATGGAAAAGCTAGCTGCTAAACAACCGAGGCTGGTTAATCGCTCTAGGCCACTGCTGCTTCATGATAACGCTAGACCACACACTGTACAACAGACGGCTACCAAATTAGAGGAGCTTCAATTGGAATGTCTAAGACATCCACCGTACTCTCCGGACCTTGCCCCAACAGATTACCATTTTTTTCGAAATTTGGATAACTTCTTGCAAAGGAAAAAATTCAACTCCGATGGGGCAGTCCAAACCGCCTTCAAAGATTTTATTGATTCCCGTCCGAATGGTTTTTTTAGTAAAGGGATCGATGAACTACCTATGAGATGGCAAAAGTGCATAGATAGCAATGGTACATACTTTGATTAAATAAATATATTATAATAAAAAAACGTCGGCTTTATGTTCCTCCCATACTAAACGCCAATTTCATATGTAAGGACCTAATATGTTGGCTATATACATATAATTGGCTGGGGTGGGACATTTACGTCTAACATACTACCAGTGGAAACAGTTCAGAGAGTAATTATCAAAGTGATTTTGAGGAAACCCTCAATATTCCCAACAAGGGAACTTTTCAAAATTTTTAACGTCCTAAATATTAATCACGTCTATCAAAAATTTGCGGTGCTTCAAATTCATAAAATGTACTTCAATAATAATACATTTGGTTTTAGTAATAGACCGAGATTCGATGGAAATATTTTGATACCCAAATGTGTTTTAAAATTATCTGTGAATCTCGACACTTTATATGGTGCTGGCCAATCGAACTGTCATTGCGCATGCGCGGTATGTCAAAGCCGCGTATTTTGACGTTTTCTCTTTATACTGTTTATGGCTTTAAAATATATATATATATATATCTATATATATATATATATATATATATATATATATATATGTTATATTTAAGGTTTTCGCGGATAACATTAATTCATTCGCGGACATTCCATTACTGTTTTACTACGAAATTATTTTGCAATGAATTTGATTGACCTTTCTTTAAATTTAGTGCTAGAATATCCTTTTTAAAATGTGATAACGTAAAATATGAAAAAAATTATTGATTACAAGAAAAAGCACCACTTTGAATATGACATGAATACTTTTTTGAATATAATTATTTGGCAAAGAGTGTTAATTTGACCAATGAAAAATGATTAAATAACTTGAACTATTAATAAACTTGAAGGCACGTTTGTGTGTTTTAGAAGCATTTAATCAAAATAATGAATTTATAAATTTAAACACTTAGTCACAAAACAAAATAATAAAAATAAATAATTTATTATTAAATATAAATAAACAAATATAAAAGATAAAAATCTTAATTACATCTAAACAGCCGCCCTCGCGGCGAGCGACCGCCATAGCTAAACAAAGAGTCAAGCAGCAAGCAAATGGCAAGTGGCCATCAATAGCAGTGCAGCGGTTACTATCAACCGCTCAGCGGCCCACTATTGCTTAACTGCTAGTTATAAATAATTGTAGCAGTACTTCAAGTTTCTGAGACTGGCTCTCGTCACCCTGGCTCGTGGCCCACTTCCCGCAGGAGCGACACCTTTGATCGTAGGGGATGACGACCTCGGTAGAGTATAATTGATAATAATTATCTAATCACAATTCTCCGTGATCAGTGATTCCAAAAGAGGAATGCAGAAAGATAATATCACACGTCACATATATAATATTTTATGACCGCGAGACATGCTCGGATGGCTAATATAATTGGCTAAAATAACTCGTAACGAGTACCCACTCGTCAGAAATAAATGTTTTAGCTACTAGGGATGGGCGTTGAATGGACGGACTAGTTGAAATCAACCGTTGACGTCGCATCGACGCGTCGACCGTTTACGTTTATCGCATGGACTAGTTGAATTCGTAGACGGTGGACAGCGGACGCCGTGGTCGGTGGACGATTCGAGATTAACGCAATGCAAAGCAACGAGCGAGAGCAAGACAAAACGTCTCCGTTTATTTCTCTCTCATCTCTCGCTGTCGACTTGTAGGATGCCATAGACGTCATAGACGGCTCGACGGGTAATTTCAACTCTAAAGTACATGACCATAGAGTGCAGATCTGTGTACACGAAATATGACAGAGATTTGAAATTTGAATACATGCGTAGGGCGAGATAGGCTTAATAAGCTATTGTCTATTATTTTTTACTTGATTTTTTGTGATGTCACGTGCGACGATTCGGTGAATTCCCAATTTTACGCTGTATAAAATAAAACAATTCTGTTTAATTATTTTATTTTTTATTGAACTATTATTAATTAACAGGACGGCTAGATATTTTTCTAAAATCAATATTTTATTCGATCGATCTCGACTTCTTATATCTACCTGAAAAGGGATGCTAAAATTTAATTATTGTGTTATTTCCTTACTTTTCAACTTTAGCATATAAATGATAAACAAACTTGTAGGGAATAAAATTTTCTATACCTAACTATGGTCCTTATTCAGGAGTCCAACATTAATTATTATATATGTAATATAATCTTGAATTTAGGTTTAATTAATTTTTATTAAAATTCCCTATTTTCAACTTTATAGATAAAAAAAATAATCTATTATAATTTTGTTTACACCACTTTTTATTGGTTTTTTTACATGTTTCGGGAACAATGTTCCTTTTCTCAAATTGAGCCTTAAACTAAAGTTGACAAATAATACAGATATATTTATTTATTAATAATGTCACCACAAAGTGAAAGCCTGGCTTTGAAAGATGTATTCTTCAATAAATTTCTATATAACATCTCAAATGTAAAGTATTTTTAAATTATGTATTTATTTATAAATTTATAGATAATAAATAAATGTAAAGTATTTTTACCGCACCTCATAACTGGTGCCTTTATTACGCAAAATCATTGTTTCCTTCCGTTTTATTTACTCACATTTTAATGCTTATACCCAATACTTTCACTGCTTATATATGTATTTTATATTTATATTTTACTGCTAACACCTGATATTGCTGTGTATACCTACTTCTTTCTTTGTTATATATAGAAAGAAGTATATAAAACAATATGTAAAAGCCTATAATGTGCGTAAACAAATAAATAATAAAATATTTCTTTTTACATATAAGCACAAGTAGCGGTTTTACTTTCCCCGAAACTATATTCCTTCGAACTTCTTTAAAAATTTTAAAAATTAACGTCATAAAAATAGCCAACGGTTGAGCCGTCGAGAAGCGTCGCGTTGAACCGTAGACAGTTGACCATCGTCCCGATGTTTAGATAGAACGTCCGCGACGTCCGCGTAACGAAGTTGACGCGTCAACTAGTTGACGAATTCAACTAGTTGATCGTCTCGTCGATGGATGGACGTGGACGGTCTCGTTTCGTCGACGGTAAATACGTCGACGACCCATCCCTATTAGCTACGTGCATCGAAAGTAGGTACAAATCTTGTCACATTAATCATAAAACAGATAAAATAGTCGAACGCAATAATTATCTGGAACGTCGTAGTCCATTATTCAAATCTGTATTTTTGAAGTAATTATCTACTCACTAGGTGTGGAGTTTGTAGAAAATTTACTCAGGCTTTAACTTAACAGTCCGTTCCTTCGCTAAAATAACACCCCTAACCGGGAATGTGGAATATTTAATGTGACACAAGATGATCTTTCGAAATATACAGGGTGTACCAGAGCTAGCAGCAGAAACTTGGCCGGTAGATTCCTGCCTATGTTACGAGTCTAAAATGTTCAAGCAACCGTGACCTAATATCAATAGTTATGGAGATACGCAGTATCAAAGTTTGCATTTTTTCAATATTTCTGACTTATTTTTTGCAAAAAGTTGAACTATCATTACAATAACTTATATCGATTACAAAAAAGTCTTTTGCTTCAATATAACTTAAATAAAATGATAAAAACTTTGTAAAAAAAACTTTAACATTTTTGGTAGGTTTTTATCATTTTATTCGACTTGTATTAAAGGGAATGAACTTTTCATAACATCTACGTCTACGTATTATGCGTAACAACAACTACCAATATTGTTTTAATTCAATTAAGAAATTGCAATACATATTCACTTTTTAATAAACGTTGCTTTGTGTCCCTTTCAAAGTCACGTATTTATGGAAGGGACAGATCGCATTTCTTAAAACTCGTTTCTTCAAGCACTTATGATAAATAATCTCAAAAAATAATAATGAATATTTATTGCATGAATGTGTCATAAAGTAAAACAAAGTTTCGAATTTACTTTTAAAGAGCTATGAAGGTTAATAGAAAAATGTCCCTTTGTTAGCCGGTCTCTCTTACTTCCAAAAAATCGCTTTTCAATCTTCATAAAAAGAAAATCATTTCACATCCGTAATTTTTTCACTTTTTACAAACAATGTTTACGAAACTATAAAATATAACAAAATTAAACAAAACCATACAAAAAACTCTAATAACTATGACATAATTTTGTTTTGTAGATCACGGAGCCGTAGAAACGGAAATAAAAGATGTCATCATTCTTCTTGATTGTTTTAAAGCACTTTCAAATTCTTAATAGCAAAATTTTGACAGTTTATGACTATACGAGTGCAATGGTGATATATGTCCAAAATATTCTTTTTTTATGGGAACATACATTTTAGATACAGAAACTCTATATATCTGTATTTTTATCAACGTTTAAATCATTTTTTTGTTTGACATATCCGGATGTCACCGGTGCTTTACATACATTATTAGAATCAACATGTAACATTCATATCATACATATATAGTTTTGCCTAAAAAATTAGACGTCATTTGAATATGTAACTTCTAAATATATATCTCCGTACTATGTTTTTTATTTTTATAAAAAAAATGAAAATATTGATTTTTATTATAAATAAATTATCAATTTTTTTATGGATAAGTTGTTGGTGTGGGTTGGTTTAATTAATGCCATCATAATTATTTTTTTTACATATATTTACCAGGCGCATGCAGTAAAAACATTGAAGCATGACATTTACGTAAACATGTATTTGGGGAAAAAAGTCGAAGTAAAATATTTTTCTGACAGAATATTATGAAAATTAAAATTTTCTTCTTCTTCTTCTTTTGTTAGATGCTTTATCTGTGTTGACAAGTCAGTCCTGGTCTTGTGACGAGGACGTCCAGCTCTCTCTCCATCTGTTTGGTGGTCTCCCTGGTGGTCGGCGCCCCTCTGGAACCCCGCGCATAACGGCTCTGGGAAGTCTCGTCCGCTCCATTCTCTCGACATGGTCCCTCCAGAAACGGCTTCTCTACCTGCTCCATCTTACAATATCTTATTATCTAGTATGTCGCAGGTTCTGCGGATTTCCGCATTGGGGACTCTGTCTCTGAGGGTCTCGCCCGCAATGGGTCTTGGAGTCTTCATCTCGGTAGTCCTGAGGATGTGTCTAGTTCTCACCGTGTCCGCTCTTACTTCGATACCGTATGTCGTGATAGGTCTTATGCATGTTCTATATATTCTGACTTTGCTTTCCACCAGCATTGCTTATTGGCCCATACAATGTCTCGTAAGCATCCGGAGTTATCTCCGGATGCTTACGAGACATTGTATCCGTTATCCGCTGCTTTGTTTGTCCGCTCTTTGACTTCGTTATACAGATCGCTGTAGCTGGATGTCTCCACCCCGAGGTACTTAAATTTCATAACCCGTTCTATGGGTTTATTGTCTACGACCAATTTACATCTTCGAGGTGGTCTAGATATTGACACTACACTATAAGACACTTAGTTTTCTCGACTGAAATGTTCATGTTATACTTCGTGCATGCAAATGGAACTTGTAAAGCATTCCCTGTAAGTCATCTTCGTTTTTGGCCAGTATAGTAGCATCGTCAGCGTAACACACTACATTAATGATTTTATCCCCCATCCTATACCTGAGTCCAAGAGCTGTCACCTCCTCTATTATTCCGTCCATAATCAAGTTGAACAAAAATGGACTAAGACTATCACCCTGTCTGATTCCTGTCATCGTTGGTATTTCCCTGGAAAGTTCACCATCCACTTTAATTTTTGTTTTGCCATTGGTGTTCAAATCTTGTATAGTTTTTATTAATGAGGATGATATTCCCTTTTCCACCAAAATATCTACAACATCGCCGAGTACCACTCTGTCGAACGCATTGGTTAAAAGCACGAAGCAGGCATAGGCTGGTTTATTATACTCTATAGATTTCTCTTTCACTTGGCGTATAATGAATATTGCGTCGGTTGTTGATCTGTTCCCCCTAAATCCTTGTTGTTCTATAATTAAAATCTGAATAACATAATTATAATTTTGATAGCACAATGACGAGATATATCGTCATTTAGATTTTTTTCAAAATATATGCTTACAGAAAGTTTGGTTTGTCTGGCTTATGAAATCTCGGCAGTATAGTGGCGAATATTTTTTTTGTTAGGCTACAACCGGCCATGGAGCCCAATTATTGTTGCGAAACACGTCACAAAAACACTCCAAGTTTGAGGTAATTACACATTTGTATTGTGACCTCACCGGAATCGAACCCAGAACCCCCGGTACGAGAAGCCAGTGCCGTGCCCGCTGGACTATAGGGGACGCCTTCATGCTTCACGTTCGAGGCATGCTTCAAAGTGTACGCCCCTGATATTATCATACTTGAAAACACTTTTATGCGTGGGAAAATAAACATTAAATTCAATTTAATAAGATGATTAAGAATCACATTTTTTTCATTAATTATCATTTATTAAATAGTTGACGCATTTTGTAAACACGAAAAATAAACATAATTTTATGATGAGGTTTGCGCAACACTTCTAAACATTTTATTACTAAAATAAAACACAAATTACTTTGTTTTCACCACTATATTAGATTAAAAAATCTACATGTTTCGAGAACAATGTTCTCTTCATCAGGATTATTGTGTACTAATCTTAAAAGTTGAAACAAGCAAATATGTTACGGTGAAGGGGCGGTTGAGGGGGTTGGTGAGGGGAGGGGGGGGTTCGAGGTGTTGATTATTATGGGTCATTTGGAATGTTAAGTGGAAAAATATTCAAAATAGGATTATGCAAAAATTTCGTCTGTGTATTTATTATATTAGACTTAATATTAACATTTTTCCTAATTTCGAGTATTTCTAAATTATTTATTTGAGGTATCTTATAGTTGAAATGTAAAAATTTTAAGCCTGTGTTAATATCAAATGTATGGTCCAATTCTATTAGATGTTTTGCGAAATCAGAATCAATATTGCTAGTTAATGCTTTGATATGTTCTTTAACCCTAGTTTCAAAATTTCTTTTTGTTTTGCCAATATAAAAATTATCACAATCGTTACAATTAAGTCTATAAACTCCTGATTTCATGATAGGATTATCACTATCCTTGTTATTTAGTATGTATTTTATTACTTCCTCAGAAAACACCTCTAACCGTAGTGTGTCAAAAATATCCAATCGCACGATGATGTTAAATGTGTATATTATGCCAAGGTCGTTCATAAGTTGAAATGAAAACAAACATTTTCACGTATTCACACAACTCATTAGGAAATAGCGATTACGCGCCGAGTTACCGCGGCAGTTGCGGCAGCGGCAGTTTGATCAATTGACCGATCCGCCGGAGTTGCGCAACTCTGTGCACTGCGCAGTATGCACTTACACACTAGGGCTAGAGGGTTTTTAAAAATCGGCTTTGAAAATCGGTTTTTCACTAAATTAGCGTAATTCTTAAACCGGTTCTTTATACTTTGTAACCCGGTTTTCAATATTAGAACTAATAATCAAAATTTAGAATGAACGGTTAATATTTGGAATTTAAACCGCCTTAGTTACAAATAAAATAGGATGAAATATTTGAAGTCATTTGGGGAAAGGTACATATTTACATCATCATCAACATTATCGTCATTCCCTTGTTCTAGCAGGGTCGGGAGACCAAAGACTCGACAAGGTGCTTCCATATTCCCCTGTCGTGTGCTGCTTCCGTATGAGTTAATCAGTCAAGATTCATTCTGTTTTTGTAAACTTTTTTGTTGTTGCTTCACCCAGTTTAATCTGGGGCGACCCATCGAACGTCTTCCTTCAGGGCTTTTCAAGAGGATACTTCTAGGTATTCGTTCCTCTGGCATTTTTAGTGTATGTCCAAGCCACTTCATTCCACTTCAGTCCAAGCCGGCTCCATGCCGAGTACAAGCCTTATGTCAGCACTTTTCACTCTGTCCACCAGTGTCTCCCGCTACTCTCCTTGAAAACTCATCTCGGCAGCATGAATACTTGCTCTCTCTCTCTCTCCGTTAGGATACAAATTTGATGGCCATATACTAGGGTGGGCCTGTACACAGCTTTGAAAACAGTTAGCTTTGTCTCGATACTTACCCCAGATTTTCTTGTCATAGCATTATATTGTAACGAGCTAAAAATAATTTACGCACTGTCCGAACCCCCGATGATATGTAACTTGGAACAACACTATCGAAGGACCGAGAACGGCTTATAACAATCTAGGGTTATCTACAACCTTCGGGAAACGTTTACGGGAAATGTCTGGCACAACCGAGAAGTAACGAGGACCTTCTCCGAAACACTAGAATATTCTAGAAAGTACGAAAATACCAGTATTTGCACATATAAATATCGCATATCTAGGCCGAGAGGTCAAAGAAGTCAAAGGTGTTTTACTCTTTGATTCTGCCGGATGGCTTCTTTATTAAACAATATCTGCATTGATAGTAAACGATATTATTTTTTCCTTTGAATTGATCTGATAAATTTTTAATTCTAAACACTTAATAAAAATGTAAATTTTTTACTACTACTAATTGGTGAAATATCATTAATTGAAAATAATTGTTTTCTTAAATAAATAAATGTAAAATAAAAAAGTCTTTAATAATTTTATTGCTTTTTTAACAATATTCTTCACCAATTTTTTGGGGCCGAGAAAATTTTAATCTATTTATTAATTTTTCAACATCAATAATAAAAATATTTCCTTCAATTTTTAGACCACAATGAATACTGAATTTGAAATTTCAAAAAGGATGGAGACACAGGCCACCAAAATATACAGACACGAATAATGTAAACTTCTTTGTACACTGTCTGGTTCTATGTTTGATTTGTTTAAAAAAATACTAAGAGCTTGTAAATTTTTAAACAATTATGAAAAGGTTAAACTAAATAGTTATAATAACTTAGTAAATAAGCCGAGCTTTACTACAAGAAGACATACAAGACATGTACGTTTTGATTACAAGGAGATTTAATTATGCAATAATTAATACTTTAACTGTAATATAAATGTTCCGCTGTGGTCCGATACCCTCTCCTAAAGAAGGGGTTTAGTTCATATCTGTACAATGTTACACTCTGTGGTTGGAAAACACCAAACACATTTGATTTTTTTTTGTAAATCTTTGAAAACCGGGTAAAATCGGGTTTTATGAAATAAATAAATTCGAAAAACAGTTTTCTCAAAAGTCGGTTTTTGTATAGGCACTAGTTAGTATACAGTGAATATAGTGTGCGGTGCGCAGGTATCGCGCCAATATTATTATTTCGATAATAACTTATAGTTCTGATTTGTGACAAGAACAGATGTATCGAATTATTTTCATGTTGCATTTGTCTTACAGAATGCTGCGGCAACAGACGCGGGGGCCCCGGGGCGGCATCTGAAACGTCGGCCGTCGAATAGCTCAGTAATCTGTTTATTATTTAACGTTTTACCGAATTATATAATTTAATTTATTACTGAACTATCGTAATATTTATTTTTCTTGTCGGTCATTTATATTCGGTCTATCATTCATAGATGTTGTACTGTTCTGCGAGCTTATTCCGAAAATAATGGTCTCTTCGGCCAATTTTTCAACATATTCGTTCCCTTGAGAAAAGAATTGCCTGTTTCCTAAATATGTACATGAGTTTGGACAAATGTTGGAGCAAATATGTAGATACTAGGTAGAAGTACCAGAAGCAAAAGTAAGTCTCCGAGATAGAATAATAAACGAAGAAATTAGACGGAGAACCAAAGTTGCCGATGTCTTGGACCATGTTGCATAACTGAAGTGGATATGGGCAGGACAGAGTAATACCAGTTGGGCGCCAAGAATATTGAAGTGGAGACCCTGGACAAATAAAAGGAGTGTCGGAAGGCCACAAAGAGATGGACCGACGACATTATATCGATTGCTGGTAGCGCCTGGATACGGAGGAGTTAAAAAAGAGACGAGTGATAGAAGTTGGAAGAGGCCCATATCCAGCAGTGGAGAAAAGAAGGCTGAAGAAGAAGAACTTTATCATAGCTAAGACCAAATTTCTGCACTAACCTGCTACAGAAAACAAAGGTTTCACCAAAATATTAGTGTGATGAGTCATCCTCTCGAGAAAGTAGGATGCTTGCCATACCTAGGCAGTTATGCAATATCACAAGAAGCTAACATAGATGTAGAAATCACACAAAGAAGCTGCGCATCTAGTAAACTACTCCCTCGACTATTTAATAACCAAGAGCTACGCAAAAGCACTAAACTGTTAGCCTATAAAGCCATAGTATTACCTTCACTACTTTATGGTTGTGAAACATAAGTGTTATAAAGCCGCAACCTTAAGTCCCTCAACAACACAACAGACGCTTGAGGAAGATCCTGGATAAAATGGAATGAGCGCAGAGTAAACTTCGCGTCTTGGAAGAGGCAAACGTTCCCCCACGCTCCTGAAGCACCGACTACGATGGGTATGTTATTGTGTGCGTATGACTGAGACGCGGCTCTCCAAACAAATCATGTTTTCGCAGCTATTAAATGGCAAAAGAAGACAGGGCCGAAAAAATTATACAAAGACACATTGAAGACGAACCTGAGCAGATGAGGGATAGACCCTGAAAACTGGGAAATCGCGGCTCATGACCGGGCACAATGGCGCCAAAAAGTACACTGCGCCGGGAAAATAAGCGAACGGAATAGAGCCGATGCAATTTCAGAGAAAAGAAGATGGAGGAAAGAAATGGAGCAAAACCCATCTCTCAGAATCCCCCACCTACCGGATGCATGTGCACGATTTGTGGAAGGTGTGCGGCTGCAGAATAGGGTGCCTCAGTCAAGCTCGGATGCATAATAATGCACATGGCACAAGGCATTCTTGCAACGAGACCGCTGAAGAGAAGATTAAATCATACAATATAAAAGAGGAGGGGAATGGGGAAGAAACACAAATTTGAAATATTATTTTAACTAGCTGTTACCTGTTAAAAATGAAGGAACATTGGTTCGCGTCTTTATATATAGTCGTAGTATATATTTATAGTATCTTTTTGGCGGTCCGCGGAGAGGCAGCGGTAGCAACATCGCTATCGTTGCCGCCTGGAGGTTTGCTGGTCCCCATCTTCGGCTGTTTCAATTGTTTTTTAGGCGTGGTTTCGAACGAAATTACGGACGTTACACGAAGTTACAAGGACAGACAGACAGACGGACGGACGGACAGACAAGGAAATTATTATATTTAGATAACTATTGTCAATTAGATTTGCTCGATTTTAATCTCAATCACATTCACGTAGCAATAACAGTACGAGTACGTATTGACATTGAGGCAATTGTGGATTTGTGAAAATACAAGAAAAACGATCCATGAAAATACATGAAAATCGAAAATACAAGAAAAACGATCCATTCTTTAATTCAAATGAAAGCAGATTTTTTCCATTTTTCTTTCTTATTTTTCCACTTCTCAAATATAATTATTTTTATATGTTGCAAGTTGCAACCAAATTGCTTGACGTGTGATACACTTTCATTTGGATAGCAAAGATTGACGCAAAACGCTTTCTTTAATGTTTTCCTTAAGATAAAATTAGTAAAAAAAAATATGTTCCTTAATCTAATAATATATTTACCACAATTTGCGGTTTTCTTTAGTTTCTGAAATATGTAAATAGTATTTGCAGAGTAAACGTATTATATTTCCTTACAAATAATGTGACATCATACGCTTAATTAACGAACTGTTGTCCTCGTATTAGCTCACATAAAGCTTAACCAAGTACTTAAGAAAATACCTGAATATCCCGGACACGCGTGTTCGATCAGTGCATTCTTCCTGTATCGTAAATATGGAGATGGACATTCGGACAATCGGAGACATGGACATTCTCAGCAGATTGTATACAGACTGCTTTATACAGTACGAGCGATTTGGGTATCTCACCGAGAGACAGGAAGAACAACGAATGGATAAGAAAAAAAATAAAGTTTGCCGGCATTATTCAGACACACGGTCGAAGGTGAAGTGAGATTATGCTGGTTTATGTGTGTAGCTTCAAGTGGGTAGCGAGGCTTGCGGAAGACAGGAAGTCCTGGAGGATCCTTCAGTGGCTGGGTAGCAGAAATGGAGGACGGTTACAAATGTGCGCAAAGAAATGCCGTCACCGCAGGAGGAGAACTGTACAAGAGACCGGCGGCCGTTTTTTTAGAAAGGCCTGTACTCGAAATGGGAAAAGGCATCTTGTTTAGTCACGACTTTATTAATCGTAATGATATCGTTTTGGTTCTTAAACGGTCCCAACCACGTCCAGAATTTTTACCACTCCATTCTTACCCAACGTATCCTATTCCTAAATAATCAAAGTACACGTAATTTAATTTAATATAATTCGTAAATGTAATGGATACATAAAAATTGCAGACACCTGTTACATCGTTATACACTGCGAAAGAAAATATTAGTGTTTTAATTTCATTCGAAAGAAAACGTTGAAAATAGAGGATCAAGGAAATGAGATAACACGGATATACGAGTGCCTACAATATGTTTCTATCCACTAGAAAATATCGACGATAACAAATTCCCAGACAAACTACGTAACATGGTGGAAAACTGCAATGTATTTTTTAAATGCATTACGTTCATGAGTCGGCAACCTTTTTGGTGCGATTTTTTTTTTACTTATGTAAAATCTATCTTAAAATTTATACGACTATGCCTGTGGTAAAGAATGCTTAAAATATTGAGAGATTAAATCATACCCTTCGAAATAATTGTTTCCAAAATAGGTCGTGGTGTTACTTTTTCACTAAAGACTCTTAAAATACCCGTTGTTCAGTTCTTTTAAAAGTTAAAGCATAAATACGTTGTTGAATAGACCAGAAAGAAATTAAATCAAAGGATAGGAACAAGTCCGAGGTGGATCGCGCCCAAGTAAGTGACGTTATTTATTTTAAAATCCTGTTATATGACAGATCGGTTTCGTCTGACATGTATAAAAGAATAGACTCAGTTATAGAGGACTTAAAAACTGCTTTTATTAAACTTTCAGCTTTGAAAAAGATGATAAACTAAGTTGAATTCAGATGGATAGAATTTTATAATTTTGTTAATTTTTTCCTCATTGCATTTGATAAGCCGTTTAATAAGGCACGTACTAATTGAATAATTCAGAGTAACAGTTAAATATTCAAGAGCCACAGGTTGTCGACCCGCGGGTTAGACGTACCTTACCTAGAATATTATAGAATCTTATAAGGTACATATTGGTTACACTACCATTGAAAAGTTCCTAGTAAAATGTGTGCACACCTTTCTGCTAATGCTTAGAACAGCAAATATAAGTTGCGCTACAACCGTTATGAACACAATGAACACGAGCCAGTGTTAGGGATTGAGCTGTTCAAGTGTTGCTGCCTCGAACGTCCGGATGTGACCTCAAATGCCAGGCACGCCATCGTGTGCATTGTGCATAAATTGTTTTTTGGCTTACCTTAACACAAGACCTCTCAAAACTTGAGTAATGGAGCGTAGATTACCAAAATAATTTTAAAAATAATATAAAACTATATCTTTAGGGTTCTACCGATCTACAAAGTTTCAACCTGCAAACACCCTAAGTTTGAGCTTGTTTTGAGGACTTTCTTAACTTGACTCGCTAGAGTTTTCTTCGTAGCCAAAATAACTTTTATGCCAAAAAAGTACCATTACGATTGTTACAGTGTTAAAAGCGGATTTTGTGATTTTTAAATAAGAAGTTCGAGGCGTAGTCAGACTACTTATGCTTTGTTTGGACCATATAAGGAACTTGACAATCAGCAGCTACCAACTGTAAGGGACGTCATTTAATTTATTTTATTTGTAAAAAATCGACCTGAAATTGAAGTATAATGTAAAAGATCCATCCAAATCATATTGTTTCCGAAGAGATCAACAATATTTGGACCAAAATTTCGATTCCAATTATAACGTAACATAACTAAGGAACGAGTTATTTAATTAGTGAAATCCAATTTCGAAAAGTATCTCAATTTGAAAAGATATCCCAAAAGCAAACGAAATGATATTTTTGAAAATAAACTGAAATGTTTTTTAGACTCATCTGAGAAGCTTTTTAACGTTTCTGCTTGTACATGCACTTCATTTGAATCTTGTTCGTGTTTAAAACCTAAGAAAGTTCACATCAATTAGAGAAGTTTTTGTTGGATCAAATAAATGATAGGAAAATGGTTATAAGCGGTTTTGATAAAAAAGAAACGGCTAGATTAATGAAATAACATCAGAAATAAATTGATGAGTCAATAACGGTAACAAAAAAGTCGTGTTCTACTCAAGAAACCGATTCTATCTCAGCAAATTGTGATGAAGATTCAGTACGTGAATCTTCCCCAGAAACGTATCCGATAACAGAAGCATCCCCGACAAACACGCCCTCGACAGAGACACCATCGACTTCAACGGCGAATTGGAATACATTGCCGTTTTCAGCAGTTGCTAAAGTCTGTGATAGATACGGTTTATCGACGCGATCTGCTGCTGCTGTTGCTTCTGCGGTTTTGGCTGACGTCGGCTTGGTTTCTACCGAAGATTTAACTCTGGTTATTGATAAAAATAAGATCTACAGAGATGTATCTAAAGCCCGGAAGCTTCAAAAGATATTGGAGATATTGTTATAAAAAGCATTTACTTTGATGGATGAAAAGACCATCGCAAAGAAGTTTTAGAAGACCACATCTCAATTTTAGCACAACCTGGATCAATTTATTTGGGACACACAATACCGAAAGACGTGGTACTGGAAAGGGAATTCTTTTTTCGATCACAACCTTAGTAGAGGGTCGATGTTGGAATTTAGATGATGTGATTTGCGTTGAATGTGACAGAACTGCAACTAACACTGAATGGAAGGGTTGCGTGATTCAATATTTAGAGGAGTATTTGGAGCGACCGTTACAATGGTGTGTTTGTAGACTGCATGTCAATGAGTTACCCCTTAGATGACCTTAGATAGTTGCACTTCGGGTCCTAGAGAATATAACAGACGCCTCACAAAGCGTAACTGACGTTAGTTCTAAAGATGGCTTTATTAGAACCAGGATGCAATCTCGAGCAAAAATGCCAAATTTTGGACACAAAAATTTTAATAATATTTTTAGTTTTTTTTCATTGATTATAATCTATATTTTGTTTATTTTATTTTTTTGTGTTTTGCTTCATTAATTTCAATAACAAAATACCTTTTAAACTTGATTATTTTATTATTTTAGGCAAACGGTTTAACTATAAAAACGTAAAATTTACAAAACTTTAAAGCTCGATAGAGCCCTCAAGATAACAGACAATTCTAGTTTTTTTTACCTTTTTCGCAATCTGTGTAAAATTAAGCAAATTTTAATAAATCTTGTGATTGTGCAGCTCAAAAATTTTTTTTCTCATACATGGACGGGACAGCCTATTGTGCATGTGTCATGGGAGGCAGTATTTATCGATAGACCGATGCACTCAATCAATATAACGATTTAAGCCTTAATTTTATTGCTGTTCAGATTTTATTTGAATGTATAATTTTACAAATGTGTAACTACTATTTTTAAATTAAAAAATGTAATGGCGATCTCACAAAAAAGCCGTGCATTACTAGGAAACAAATATGAATTGAATAATCTTTCATCTCGCGAAACAGACGATCTAAAATTCTAGCCGTAATTCGTTACGTCGGCTAGAGTTTTTATTTTCGACTGTTTTTCTGTACCTTTACCACTTCATACCAATGTTCATACCTATTTTACTTGTTCGCATCAAAGTTTCTTGAACCTGTAAGACAGTCTAACTGAAGTAAATATTTTCCTATTGAAGTCGTATTACGATATTTATACGACCTTTACGATATTTTTACGTTTGTGAATTTTACGTAATTAATTAATTAATATAATTTTTTTGTACTGTAGCGTATTTCTTCGAAAGGTTTAATTTTTGGTGACAACTGCGCGCACGTCACTTACGGATATGACTAGCAGGTAACCAATCGGCTTAGCCGATTGCTTCCTGCTAGGCCCTGCGAGCGACTATTTTGGCCAATTGTGTCTGTTGCGTGGCAAGTTTCTAATTTTCAGTATGGGAAATAAGCAATCGGCTGTCGCCGATTGTTTTCTGTTAGGCCCTGCGGGCGGCTATTTTAGCCGCTACGCCGCCAATGATGGCCGCTTCGCGGCCAGCGATAGCCACTGCGCAGCGAATTGTGTTTACTGCATGCTAGGCCTTGCGGGGGCCTACGTCAGCCGCTTCACGGACAATTTTTCAATACGGAAAATATGCAATCAGTTGTTGCCGACTGCTTTCTGCTAGGCCCGGCGGGCGGCTATTTTGTTATGTTTTAATGTAGCATGTAACAATTATATTTGCTACATGGCAGGCCCTGCTCCCGATTGTATCTGCTACATGGCAAGTTTCGATATGGAAAATAAAATTTACAAAATATCAAGTAAAGGAAAGTGGTTTTCATTCTAAGCGACATCGTTTTTAACGTAATTATAATATAGATGTTTCTTTTCAGTATGCGACAAACGAGAAAATGGTGATCATTTCTATGTCTAATTCTATGATGTCGTAGATGACAATGTTGTAGCGAATAAACACATTCATTTTACATACAAAATATTTAAAAACTTATATTTTACGAACTTTCATTACAAATTAAATTATTAATTAATTAGCATGTCAGTAAACATGGAATTGAAAATTGTCCAATTCCGTATACAATTATGGTAATCGGTCATCGAAATATATTTGATATTTTTTCCGTAGTTGGCGTTTATGAAATATGTATACCTACGCGAATACATATTTTTTAAATAATATATTTTATTTATTATTTTTTTACATATGTATGTGGGGTATAAAAGCAAATGCAGAAATATCCAAAAACAATTTAATGCAGTCATCGAGGATTATTAATTTATAATTTATAATTTATAATGAATTCGAGATTTCGTAGAAAACATAGTCTGTAAATTTATAGGAAGGGATAGATACGTAAAATCGAGAATTCAGTGCATTTTACATTAGTAATCCTCGGTGACTGCATTCAACATATTTTTTTCATTTTTTGGATGTTGCTGCCTTTGTTTTTATACCCCACATATAATGAATAATATATAATAAAAACCACAATGATAAAATAAAAAACATATTGAAACATAAGAAAAATATTTTTCTTGCTTCTCTGTAAGAGTCAATGGCTCGTGTATAGATAACGAGTATGGTTATATATTAAAAAGAAATAATGTAGCTAGATTATATTATTTTACAGGTAAAAAGTACAAATATGCAAGAAATCTAAGTAATATAAAATTTAATTGAATACAAACATTGCTTCTACACAAAAGCTGTGAAATTTTATTCTTATTATCGATAATATTGGAAAGATACATGATAAGTGTGAATAGACGTTTTATGTACCTTTTCAATACCTCTGTAGAGGGTGTTTTTTTAGAGGTGTAAAATTTTATCGGTATGGTAATCATATTTACCCTTCGGGTACCGGAAGATAGAAAATAGGATCGTTGACCGGAATGGGGTAACAAAGTAACCCCAGTCAAATTTGAGTTTTAATGAAGTATAATTATTTGTAAATGTTCTATAATAATTTAGATTTCTTATACAATGCCAACAAGATTCTGCTAAATTTTTCGTCATTTTATAAAACACCGTAATATTTTTACATCTCATGACTCCCCGATGTTCGCTCCATTATGAGCAATGCTGTTTTAGCTGATTTTGTCCATAAATACCGTGAATAAGGTAGGCGACATTCGACAACCTTGTCCGAGCCCTGTGTTTGAATTGGCAAATTCGCTCAACTTTCGACTTGCTAATCTGACATAGTATTTTCTTTCCTTATAATCCTATCATGAAATCAGGAGTTTATAGACTTAATTGTAACGATTGCGATAATTTTTATATTGGCAAAACAAAAAGAAATTTTGAAACTAGGGTTAAAGAACATATCAAAGCATTAACTAGCAATATTGATTCTGATTTCGCAAAACATCTAATAGAATTTGACCATACATTTGATATTAACACAGGCTTAAAATTTTTACATTTCAATTATAAGATACCTCAAATAAATAATTTAGAAATACTCGAAATTAGGAAAAATGTTAATATTAAGTCTAATATAATAAATACACAGACGAAATTTTTGCATAATCCTATTTTGAATATTTTTCCACTTAACATTCCAAATGACCCATAATAATCAACACCTCGAACCCCCCCCTCCCCTCACCAACCCCCTCAACCGCTCCTTCACCGTAACATATTTGCTTGTTTCAACTTTTAAGATTAGTACACAATAATCCTGATGAAGAGAACATTGTTCTCGAAACATGTAGATTTTTTAATGTAATATAGTGGTGAAAACAAAGTAATTTGTGTTTTATTTTAATAATAATGTCACCACAAAGTTCAAGCCTTCATACAGAAGAAGAAAAAATATTCTTCGAACAGCTTATATAAGGCTTGGATTGATCCTAATAGAATGCCGTGTATACCATATTCCTGTAGGACACTCCATACTAACTGATGTGATACTCTGTAATGTGCCTTTTCTAAATCTAGAAATGCTGTGCATATCGGCTTAGCAAACTCCCATGACTTTTCCATAGCGTGCTGCAGGGTGAATAACTCGTACGTTGTCCCTCTTCCGCTCCTGAAGCCACATTGCTTCTCCTGTATTTTTCCTTCTGTGAACCTATGACATTTTTTCTTGAGGATTCTAGCGAATATCTTTCCAGGTTGACTTGGTAGGGTGATCCCTCTGTAGTTCCATCTTTTTATTTCCTTTCTTGTACAGTGAAACTATGACAGCCAGTCCATGGGCGTACTACTGCTTGTCCACACGATGTTCATTATCCGGGTTAGCCACCGTAGTCCGGTCTGATCATCTCTGTCCTTATCTCGTCTATTCCCGCTGCCTTCCAGTTTTTCACCAACTGAACTTCACTTCCGGAAGTGTTATATTTGAAGCTTCGTCCCTATTAGGGTAAATAGTCCTCAATGCACTAGTTCCTGGCACATTCAGCAAGTCTTCGAAGTACTGCTTCCATCTTTCCAAGATACCGTTATCATCTTTGATCAAGTTGCCATCTTTCGCTCTGATACTTTTGATGGTCGTGGTATTTGTACTTTTGCGTAGTCTCTTCACTGTCTGCCAGAAAGTCTTTTGAGTCCCTTGGAAGTCTTCCTCTAACGTCTGTCCAAATTTTTTCTATGCTTGGGCTTTTGCGGTTGCCACTATGGCTTTAGCCCATTACTTATTTCATATGTAATCCTCGTAGTTAATTGTCGTCTGGTTTCCAATCCATAGAACGTACGCGTATTCTTTTACTTCACTGCCCTTTATTAGTATTTTCGTTCCACCATGGAGTACTTTTCTGGAATTTATTTGAATTTGTTACCGCATGTTACTGCTGCCGCCTCAATAACCGTATCTTGGAAGCATTTCCATTCACTTTCCACATCCCCCGGGGACACAGGAATCCTCTCAAAATCAGCTTCCACCTTCTCAGCAAACGACTTACGTGTTTTGTTGTCTGCTAATTTTTAATAGCTGATTTTTCTCTTGATCTGGTTTTTCTCGTGGATTTTGACGAATCGCGTCGTTTTTCCTTCCGACCCGTGACAATATCCTCAAAGACACGTTTGCCTTACAAATGCAAAACTGTCTTGTAATAGTAAGATTTGCAAAGGAAAATCGTTCACTTATTAGGAAATAAAATAAGAAATAACATGTACCGGTAAAATATACTTATTTACGCAAACCGATCATCATTATCATTCATTTCAACTACCAGAGGACTTACGATTTAACATGGCAATATTTCATTTTTATATGACGCTAACCAAAAAAAATAAATCACTCAATTGTTAAATTGAATTGAAGATAAAAGGGTTTATTTTGTTTAAATTTATGTAAAGAGTAAACGTATCAAATACACACCCCTGATATTTATATATTTTATTTATTTATTGTTTATTTATATTTAAATTAGTTAATACAAGATACTAATAACTGCCACACTAGGTAAAAAACCTGTTCTGTGGCAGTTATTCAATATGGTATTTATGTAGTAGTAAAAAATGATAATTAAAGAATCTAAATCTAAAAGAAAAGAAAATATACATACAAAATCAAGATAAGAATTTAAAGTAAATCATAGGATTACGTAAATCTAAGAGAAAAGAAAAGAAAAGAAAATACACATACAAAATTAAGATAAGAATTTAAGTACTTACAAAAATAAATATTATATTATAGTGTACTTTAAATTATATAAATAGTTTTTGCCAATTCAGAGGTCAAGGGCGGATCACTTCTTCAGCATACCTTCTACCTGATATTTTTATTAACTTATTAATATGATGTTTAAAAGGTTTTTGTAGAGTTATTTCTTTAGTTTCATTAGGTAGGTTAAAAACAAGCGGGGCAGTGAAATTAAATTGTCTTTGCCCAAAAGACGTTTTCCTTTTAGGTACCTCGAAATTAATTGTATTTGCCAACCTTGTAACCCGTGTTTGTTGTGTACGATTAAAATTTACCTTGTCCTTGTGGAATTTTATAAGTATGGTTTTAAGGTATAATTGTCTCGGGTCAAGAACGTTAAATATTCCAAACAAATCATCTGAAGGAAACATTCCATTCTCGATTTCTTGGTGAATATACGCTTGACGCATTTTTGTGATTTTGTCAACGGATCCATGACTGATTTGACACACCCTCCCCATCCAATTATGCCATAGGATAATAGGGATTGAGTGATGGAATAATATATAGTCCTGAGGGATACAATATCTACCACATTTCTCAGACTTCTATATATGTATCCCGTTTTCCTAACCTTATTAGAGAGATCTTGTATGTGTCCCTGTCAACTGAGTTTGTTCCTTGGTATTTTATATTACATGCTTTTTCAAGACATATACAGTTGCATCTATTTGGTAAACTACAGCTGTGTAACTGTATTTGATAATTTATGATGTCTTTAGGTTGACCAGCTTCTGTTGGACTGAATGTTAGGTACTTAGTTTTTCAATGTTCAATGAAAGTAAATTTCGGTCACTATACCATTTTCTGCTATTCTGTGAGCAGTTTCCCATGTTCTGCCTTTAAAAAGTAAGACAGTATCATCTGCAAATGAAATAACTTGACCCTCAGTTGGCAAATTACACAAATCGTTGACATACAGGAGAAAGAGGATTGGTCCAAGGACACTTCCCTGGGGTACACCGTATGTTATATGTTTTGGTGTACTATAATTTCCTTCCAGTGAAACAACTTGAGATCTCTCTGTAAGATAGCTTTTAAACCAGTCGTGGGTCACACCGTCACATCCTATGCGCGATAATTTAACAAGCAAACTATCATGTGGAACTGTATCGAATGCCTTAGCAAGATCAAGAAATATTGCGATGCACTTATCTCCATTATCGGTATGTTTTGTGACATATTCAGTCATTGCTGTTATGGCATCTCCAGTACACATATGCTATAGTACAAGATTAACTGTAGAACATGCATGTGCTCACCGCCGCAATATACGTCCGACATTGATCTATGAAAAGACGGTTTCACAGTTTAGTGCCAGTGTAATAAAGCAGTGAATGACTCGTGCACCACACAATGAGAAATGTGGTTATAAACTTTGATTGTCTGGTTTCTACAGAACCTTACTCCGATACTTCAGGCGAAAGGTGAAGGGTATAATTCCGCGGAGAACAAAGTTCCATTGAAACATAAAATCGGGTGTGTTCCGCCAATATGCTTTACAGGTAGATACAAAATTGTTTCCTTTGTTATTTTTCATGTTATTACAATTTTTTGTAATTTTGTGATGTTATTCGGACACGTTTAGAAGACTGAAAATCCTTTATTTATTTATGGTTTCTAGAACTCCATATTTATTTTTTAGCGAAATTTAAAATAAATTAAATTTTAATAATTATTATTAATGAAATTTAAAATGAATTGAATTTAAATAAATATTATCTATTATTAGCGAAATTTAAAATAAATTAAATTTTAATAAATATTATTATTAAGTTCTGCGGGTTAACAATTTTTAATGTGACAGCTGTTTCGACTTGCGAGGCCATTATCAAACAGTGGATACACCACGTATAACCGACTTATAAAATTTTAAGTTACCTCTTCCCCTTTAAAGTAATTAGATATTTTTGTTGAAGCCCTATATTAATGTTCGTTTTTTCCCGGGTACTTATCATTAAAGGTGCCCCGGTTTATTATGGCGGTCGTCTGAATTTTGAATCTGTCCAATCCCCGCGGATTTTATCGCGGGATGAGGGGAGTCGTAGTTCCGCGAGTTGCCGCAGCGCTAATGTCTCGAATGCGCGGTTTCTGAGACACGGGCGGCACGTGGATATTGACGAATATATTAAACATTTTTAATTCTTTTAATTGTCTTTCTTTAAAAAATGTTTATTTTTTGCAGGATTTAACTTTGAGAATGGCGTAAATTACCACAGATTAATCAATGTTTGTAATATATTAGATTAAGACATATTTTTATAAAAATTATAATATATGTGCAAGAAATTGCATTTAGAAAGAACAAATAATAAAACTAGAGGCAAAATTTAAATAAAAATTGTTAATAATAAATATATTCATTAATAATCACGTTAATTTTGTGGTTGGATATAATTTTTAATTAAAAAAACAAAAACTTGTATAAATGAATTTGATTAATTTAATGTTGGTTTCGCTTTATCGGCCGTACAAGCAGTCAAAATATTTTTGACATTTTTAATATTAACTTTGTAGTTCTACAGAATTATGAAAAAGTGAAGGCGTCCGTCTTAACGAAGATACATTGGTTAACGATAAATTAACTAATATGGTTTATATATGTAGATTATGTTATTTTTTAAATTTAATAAAGTAAAACGTCATCGAAATATGTTATCTATATCTTTTTATAGTATTATCCGTGAGACAAAAAAAATAGCACACGTGTTATTTTGTTGAGAGTAGGACTTACTCTTAATAATTATAGTCTACAACGCAGTTAAAGAATCTGTAGGATTAAAATAAAAACTTTGCAATTCAATACTTCATTTAAAAATAAAATTAATTAGATGATTTTTAATCTATCGAAAAAATATTTTATCACCACCGGGATACGAATTCGGAATATTTTCTTTCCGGGAAACAGCGAAACCAATTTTGCCGTTTATCGCCACATAGTCGTCTATGATTTTGAAAAATATGAAAATGAAAAATTATGTTTGAAAAATATCGACGTTCCCTACGTTAATCAGAAATCTACAAAAAATAAATTTTATAGAAGAGCTGTTTGAAGTTCGACTTTACATACATAATGCGCCTAAAACACAAAGCTGATTTCATTTATATTTTTCCTTAACATGTATTATTAAACAATTTGGATAACATTCTTTTTATCAGAATCAATAAAATATATGTTGTACATATATTTTATTGATTCTGATAAAGTTATTTAGAAATATTAGAAATCTATATTGAATGTAGGTACCCCTAATTGGTCGAATTTGACACTTTTTTCCGACGCCTAATATCAAATTTGAATCTGCCGAACAAAATAAATAAATTAGAAATCGGAATATTTTTTCATTCCTACTTCCTGTTACGCGTTTTCGTCTTCGCATTCACGAAATTCTTCCCATAAACCGAGCGTAAAGATGCTACACATCAAAAATCTATGTATCAAAAAAATAATTGATTACCACCAGGATATGAACTCGACGCTTCCTATATCGTATTCGCTCGAGGCTTATACAGTCACCTAGTTAGTAGCAAAAACTTCGGAAGAGTCTTCTTCTATTAATTTTTAATAGAAAATATTCTTTACACTTGGGTGGAATGTCAACAGTTACGGAGATAAACGACATCAAAGTTAGCATTTTTTTCAATATTTCTGACTTATCTTCAGTAAAATGTTGAAATATCATGAAAATAACTTTTATGAAATATTAAAAATTAATTTTCTCTGATACAAATTTAATAAAATGATTATAGCCGTGCTGAAATCGAACGATTTTTTTTACGTTTTAAAGAAGATCAGAAATATTGAAAAAAATGCATACTTTGATGTCGCTCATTATCTTAACTGTTGACATTTCCCATGCAAATATTTCTAAAATTTCTGCAAGGTTTTAAAAATTTTCTGGTTTGTGATAACAATGAATGAGCTGTGACGATGAACCCTACAATGAGATCCGAAACATCGGCCAAAAAGATTTTAGAAAAAAGGCATAATATCCCAGAAAACTCAAACCAGAAGATTCTGAACGGCCGTGAAAACATTGTAAATAATTTTTTTGACTCGTATTAAAGCGAGTGATTTTGATATAAGTTATGTACCTAATGATAGTTAAACGTTTAAACAAGGTAAGTTAGCAATCTTAATAATAAAAAATGAAAATTTTGAAGTCGCTTATGTTTATAACTATTGATATAACGTATTTGTTGCTTGAACATTTTTGACTCATAATATAGGCAGGAATCTACCTGTAAAGTATTGTGGTCTAGCTCTGTTACACCATGTATATTATTTTATTTTCAAATAGCAATCAATATATATATATATATATATATATATATAAAGAAACCCGTGTCTCCCTATCCGCCAAGTTTTCTTCACAACCAGACTCTACCACCCCCTGGTGGTTATGGTGGTAGATTCGGTAAAGCTCTAGAAAGTTCTAGAAGATTCCCGAAAGTTCTATAAGGTTCCAAACTAAGAGGTGAGTCTAGAAAGTTCCAGAAAGTTCGATAAAGGTCTAGAAAGCTCTGGTGGCGGAGTGTGTCTGTGACTGTATAAGGTTCCAGACCGTTCGATATAGTTCAAGAATGTTCTGGATGGAGAACGTTCTAGAAGATTCCCGAAAGTTCTCTAACGTTCCAAACAGTATGGCGGAGTGTGTTTAGTATGTGAGTTTAGAAGGTTCCAGAATGTTCGGTAAAGCTCTAGAAAGTTCTGGAAGGAGAATTATCTAGAAGATTACTGAAAGTACTATAAGGTTCCAAACTGAGTAGCGGAGTGTGTCGATGTGTTCAGAAGGTTCCAGAACGTTCATGAAGGTTCTCGAATGCTTTAGGAGTTTCTGGAAACATAAAGTTCTATAAGGTTCCAAACTTAGTGGCGGAGTATGCTGGTGAGTCTAGATGGTTCCAGAACGTTCGATAAAGCTGTAGAAAGTTCTGGAAAGAGAACGTTCTAGAATATTCCCAAAAGATCTATAAGGTTGTGAACTGAGTGGCGGAGAATGTTTGTGAGTCTAGAGATTCCAGAACGTTCATGATGGTTCTCGAATGCATTAGAAGGTTCTGGAAGGAAAACGTTCAATAAGGTTTTATAAGGTGCCAAACTGAGTGTGTCGGCGAGTCTAGAAGGTTCCAGAACATTCGATAAAGCTGTAGAAAGTTCTGGCAAAACAACGTTCTAGAGTATTCACAAATGTTCTATAAGGTTGTAAACTGAGTACGGAGTATGTCAGTGAGACCAAAAGATTCCAGAACGTTAGATAAAGCTCTGCAGAAGCAGAAAATTCTGGAAGGAGAATGTTCTAGAAGATTTCAGAAAGTTCTATAAGGTTCCAAACCAAGTGACGGAGTGTGTCGGTGACTGTAGAAAGTTCCAGAACGTTTGATAAAGTTCTAGAATATTCTGGAAGGAGAACGTTCAAGAAGATTCTTTATTCTTCTTAAGAAAGTTCTCTAACGTTACAAACAGTGAGGTGTAGTGTGTCTGGGGGTCTAGAAAGTTTCAGAACGTTCATGAAGGTTCTCGAATGCTTTTGAAGATTCTGGAAAGACAAAGTTCAAGAAGGTTCTAAAAGGTTCCAAACTGAGTGGTGGAGTGTGTCGGTGAGTCTAGAAGGTTCCAGAAGATTAAGATAAGGTTCCAGAATGCTCTAGAAAGTTCTAGACTGAGAAAGTTTCAGTAAGTTCTATAAGGTTTCAACTGAATTTTGGAATGTGACGGCGAGTTTAAAAGGTTCCGGAAAGTTCTAGAGGGTTCGAGAATGCTCTAAAAAGGAAGGAGAAAATTCTACAGGCTAACAGAAAGATCTATAAGATTTCAAACTGAGTGGGGTAGTGCGCCGGAGGGTCTAGAGGTTCCAAAAAGAATTATCATGCTCTAGAAGGTTCTGGAAAGGGAAGTTCTAGAAGTTTCCAGAAAGTTCTATAAGATTTCAGAATGCTCTAGAAACTTTTGAAAGGTTCTCTCTAGAGTGTTATGATTGTGCGCTAAAATATCTGTTGATATTTTGGCAAAGCGAAGACGGTCCATCAAGGCAATCCAATCCCAGGTGCCGAAACCGGAAAAAAAGAGTCCTCAACACAATTCTACGCTTAACGAATTATGGTCCCGAGCGAAGCCGGGCCAACCAGCTAGTATTATTTTAATTTATGGCCTTGATTTTGGGTTTTTAAAAACATATTGAGAAGTGGAGAGAAGTTCATTTTTTGTTGACTATTTAAAAGTTTTATGTTTGGATCATTTGTATATTTATTTATTCCCAGTTGCTCAAGTAAATTCATTCTAAAAACTTTTGATTCGATGTGTAAAGCTGTTAGCGAGTTATTATCTAGCGGGAGGTGGTTTTCATTTAATAAATGGGCCGCAAACTGACTCGAAGAATAGTTTGACTTTAGATAAACATTAATAACATATTAATATTAACATATTTCATCACTACGTCAAAATACTTTTTAATTATCATCATCATATTCTCATGTGTTGCGCTGCTTCCATTATATGTTAACTAGTCAATACCCAATGTTTTCGTACAATTTTTTCTGTTGTTTCTTCCGGCTTCATCTGCGGCGAACCACCGGTTTCCTCAAGGAGTTGCCTTCTTCTTGGTACTCGTTCCTCTGGTATTCTTAGTACATACCCAAGCCACCTCATTTGTGGAACCAAAACGCGAACCAGGAAATATCAGCTCTTGTCTGTATATTTCGGTGGTCTGTATTTGTTACCAAATTTTGTCTTAATTAAAATATGTGTGTGTGTGTGTGTGTGAATTAATTTTTGTAATTTTGTAATTTTGATTAATTTTTGTAATTTTGTAATTTTGATTAATTTTTGTAATTTTGTAATTTTGATTGGTGTTTTATTATTATTTTTTGCAGAATTTTCTAGAACACTCATAGTTCTTTTTTCATATTACACGGTTTTTAAAAGTTGTTTTTACACGGTTTTCATTGGAGCGTAGATACGTTTTTACACGGTAGATATCGTGTAAAAAGTTGAGAGTGTAAATTAATAATGGCGCGTGGTTTAAATTAATGGTTTTTACTTCAAGATATATCTCAGATTCCACATGTTACTCGTATCAGACTGAAATAATCAATACATCCAAAATTTCGGAAAACTATGGTCTACAGATCCTCCTCTGTTCATTTATTATATACCTGTAAACATTTTTTTACTATACAGGTTTGCTAACAAAGAAACGTATCAGTTGATTTTTTTTTCTTGAATTTAATGGTACGGAATCTGAAAACATTGCCGCGGTAAATTTCATCATTTGAACTCGTACACTTTATTTTTTGTCTAATAATTGTTTTGTATAATATTTTATTTCGGTTTACGCTCGCACGGTGTCGTAGTTTTTCACCCAACAAAAAGTGAAAAAACGCTAACACCAGGATGTCTTCGGTCCGAGATCTCCTGTTAAGAATACGCGCGTTGTCGATGGTTTCTAATTTAAAATGAATAATATTCATGAAGGAAATCTCCACAGATGTTTGTGCGGTTTCAATGGGAAATGTCTCAGATGATCTCATCGCCTTTGTGGTCAGCAAGATCAACCGATTATTTTTAAAATGCCTCACGTATTCATATATTAATTATTGTTAAAGATTTTATTAATTTGCTGGTTTATTAGCTTTGGCGAGGCAGAGTGTCATTATTAGGAGTTCAAACGCCGCGCTGCTACCGCAACATTGGTTAGCGTGCCCGGAGTGGTCGTGTTAATTACATGGCTAAAGCGGTACCAGCAATTAGGTTGATGGTTATGAATACAAATTTATAGCGTAAACACGGTTCGCAAGTTTAATATCTATTTTCAGAATTCCAATACAATTTAAAGGTCGAAAGTTCGATCCCACTAAGTACCTACGGTTTAATAGTTTTGGCCAGGGGCGTAATAAAAAGAAAATTGCAAAATTTAAAAGGGCCACATAAGTGGCCCTTTTATAAAAAAAAAATAATTTAGAATTTTTAATATGTACATTAGTGCAGCGTTAATTTACTTATCATCTAAATAATTTTCATTTTTCTGCAGTTTAAATTAACGTAAAATTTTCGTTCGTTGGCGCTGGTCTGGTCCCTAAGCGCTTGTTCAGACACAGCGGGAACCGTGCCGTTTCAGAATCGCGTGAGATCCGTGCGGGTCTCATTTACCTAGGTTTGTATGTGATCGTTCGGACACAACCGTGCGGTTAGTCCACCGCTGCGGTGCCCGCAACCCAACCGCTAGAAAATAGACCCGCACGGCGCCCGCACGAACCTATTACTATGGGGCCTTACGAGAGCGTTCAGTCGCGTTGCGGGCACCGCACGGTTCCATGTCACAACAGGAGCACGCGTGGATTATATTCTTCTTGTTCCTATCCTCCGGTTATGATCGCTTGACACTGATTTTTTATTTATCGAAGTGGAGAAAAGACCCCTGTAATCATGGTAGCAAAGACCTCGTTTGTATAGTTGAGGCATTATATCAAATATCCAAGAACCAAGCTTGGCAGGATTTGGTGGACATGTTGTGGAAATGGTGGTAAAAAGAGTATTTTAGAGAAGTAGGTATTTATTCACCAAAAATGAACTGACAGAATGATATTTATGTGTGTTGCAATGGAAGACGGCCGTCGTTAACAAAGTAATGAGCGAATATATCTCTGATATTCAAAGATGGAGAACGGCACTAGAACTGTCAAACTGACGTTTATTTTCGCGCGCACAAATCGCTTATTAACCGCGGCTGTGTGAACAGATGACACAAATCGCGTGTTTTGAAAGGCGATTCTGAAACTGAACGGTTCCCGCTGTGTCTGAACAAGCGCTAAAGGGCGTATTAGAGAAGTACGTGAATACATCGATACGCCTTCGCGTGTGAGGATGATTTTATTAAATTTTATTTTTCGTAATGCCATATCTTGCCGTGGTGAATTTAAAAAAATTCTTATTCGTATCAGAGTGGGAAAAGATCGATACTTGCAAAAGTATTGATATTATTGTTTTGCAAAGTTTCGTAGAGCGCTGACGGCTATCTAATACGGATTTCGGTGAAAGAAATGTTTTCGTGTTTTTCAGTGCATATGTATTTGCATTATATTTTATCGAAGGGTATTGTATGAAACAGTTAATCAAATATTTGCCCAACGATTTGTTCAGATCCTCTAGATTCTATATCTATCAGCTGTGTTCCATTACACAAAAGTGCATAGCCTTGTGCATCTTGCAGATATGTCACACTCCCGGTGTGCCATAGATAAACAGTAGGGATGGGCGTTGAATGGACGGACTAGTTGAAATCAACCGTTGACGTTGCATCGACGCGTCGACGGACTAGTTTATCGCATGGACTAGTTGAATTCGTAGACGGTGGACAGCGGACGCCCTGGTCGGTGGACGATTCTAGATTAACGCAATGCAAAGCAACGAGCGAGAGCAAGACAAAACGTCTCCGTTTATTTCTCTCTCATCTCTCGCTGTCGACTTGTAGATGCCATAGACGTCATAGACGGCTCGACGGGTAATTTCATTTCAACTCTAAAGTACACTACCATAGAGTGCAGATCTGTGTACGCGAACTATGACTAGAGATTTGAAATTTGAATACATGCGTAGGGCGAGATAGGCTTAATAAGCTATTATCTATTATTTTTTTACTTGATTTTTTGTGATGTCACGAGCGACGATTCGATGAATTCCCAATTTTACGCTGTATAAAATAAAACAATTCTGTTTAATTATTTTATTTTTTATTGAACTATTATTAATTAACTGGCTGATGCGTCCGCGACCTGCATGTGACGTTCCGCATCGCGTCCTTTTTAAATTAGAATATAAGTTTTATTTTAAAATAGGTTTAGGTAATTTTAAATTTCGCGCGGCACCACGGGTTGCCACCCCGCACCGCCAGGGTTCGGTAGGGTGCCATTGCGGGTGCGGTGAGACTACCCCCCTCCCCCGCAGACACAGAGGGTTGACGCGCCCAAAAGCTTTTCTTGTTGAGTTTCGGCCGCGGTGAGGGAAGCAGCTTGCGTTGCCCGGGCTCCTGCCCACGGCGGGCGCTCAAGCTGCCGCCGCATGTTTCCGAGAACGAGGATCAGAGCCACCCGCGTTGCTCAAGGAGGAAGCGCCCTGCAGCGCTCTGGATGGTTCCAGGCGACGGCCGCTTCACCACTATGGGCTTCCGAGGAAGGCCTGACGTCTTCCTGCAGCTTGGCCCCGGCGGCGACCGGACCGGCGGGCCGACGCCGACGCCACGTGGATCCCGCGACCGGACGCACCAAGCCTGGACCACGTGCGGACTCCGCGAGTTTCTACGAGCCGCGCAGCTTGGGATGCGTGCCCCTCGTAGCCACGAGGGCCTCCGACAGCGGACATGTGCTTTTTGTGATTTTCTTTTGTGAACTAAAATGTGAAAGGACACGACGAACTTATGTGGGAGTCGGAACTGGTTGTGCTTAAGTTAAGATTAGCTATAAAGTTAGTAATAGTGTTCTAGAGTAAGATTCGACTGGTTTTTTTTGTAATAAATATATATAAACCCGCCGGAGTGTTTGAAATTCCCGCTCCACCTTCCTTGACAAGACATCTTATTGATAGACAAAGACAGATCAATTTAACCGAACTATCAAGGCCAGCTAGATATTTTTCTAAAATCAATATTTTATTCGATCGATCTCGACTTCTTATATCTACCTGAAAAGGGATGCTAAAATTTAATTATTGTGTTATTTCCTTACTTTTCAACTTTAGCATATAAATGATATAACTTGTAGGGAATAAAATTTTCTATACCTAACTATGGTCCTTATTCAGGAGTCCAACATTAATTATTATATATGTAATATAATCTTGAATTTAGGTTTAATTCATTTTTATTAAAAATTACCTATTTTCAACTTTATAGATAAAAAAATAAATCTATTATAATTTTGTTGTTTTTTTTTAGTTTTTTACATGTTTCGGGTTGTAAAACCACTTTTTATTGGTTTTTTACATGTTTCGGGAACAATGTTCCTTTTCTTAGATTGAGCCTTAAACTAAAGTTGACAAATAATACAGATATATTTATTTATTAATAATGTCACCACAAAGTGAAAGCCTGACTTTGAAAGATGTATTCTTCAATAAATTTCTATATAACATCTCAAATGTAAAGTATTTTTAAATTATCTATTTATTTATAAATTTATAGATAATAAATAAATGTAAAGTATTTTTTACCGCACCTCATAACTGGTGCTTTTATTACGCAAAATCATTGTTTCCTTCTATTTTATTTACTCACATTTTAATGCTTATACCCAATACTTTCACTGCTTATATATGTAGTTTATATTTATATTTTACTGCTAACACCTGATATTGCTGTGTATACCTACTTCTTTCTTTGTCATATATAGAAAGAAGTATATAAAACAATATGTATGTATAAAACAATATGCCTATAATGTGCGTAAACAAATAAATAATAAAATATTTCTTTTTACAAATAAGCACAAGTAGCGGTTTTACTTTCCCCGAAACTATATTCCTTCGAACTTCTTTAAATTTTAAAAATTAACCTTATAAAAATAGCCAACGGTTGAGCCGTCGAGAAGCGTCGCGTTGAACCGTAGACAGTTGACCATCGTCCCGATGTTTAGATAGAACGTCCGCGTAACGAAGTTGACGCGTCAACTAGTTGACGAATTCAACTAGTTGATCGTCTCGTCGATGGATGGACGTGGACGGTCTCGTTTCGTCGACGGTAAATACGTCGACGACCCATCCCTAATAAACAAATTATCAACAAATACATCGGTCAAATGTCATTATTTCTATCACTATAACGGAAATATTGTCCATAATTTAAAATCCGGACACTTTGGATGAGAAAATTAGTAGATGTAGGTAGGTATGTGAAAAACAGTAATTTCTACCAATTTTTAAATTAATACTAGTATGTACTTATTTTGTATATTTTTCATTGTCAATCGTGACGTGATACAGTGTTTTAAACAGCAGTAATAGATACGAAAATCTGTATTGAATCTTTATGATATTATTTAATGAGACATCTATCGAAAACAAAGGTATTAAAAAAGATGTTATTGGTAATCCACACTCTGCTTAGTGGCGAAGATGTGTATGTTGGATCGGAATGCGGAAATAGTCACCAAATTATCCACTAAATTTACGAGCATGCTTCTTAGTTGGCTTTTTATTTGTAGGATATTCGCAATTACCTAACTTGCGTCCCGTTAATGTGTGGAAATTTTTTTTAAAGAATTTCCTTTCACAAGAGCTACAAAAATTTGCGTGTTTGCGTGTAGTTTTAGAATATATATTTTGTTTTTAATTTCCATACTACTTTTAGATCTCTATCGGTCCTGAAATATATATTTTTTTAAATTATAAGGACATTTTTCATGTATATTTACATTCATTTCAGTTTCTTTGTGTTTTGTGTTTTCTTTACAAATGCAATAAAACAAATACACAAAGCATTAAACCTAATACTCCAAAACAAAACGTTATTGGAAAGAAATATTATTAAAGTAATATAAAACAAAGTATTTTTTTAGATAATTACTGACTATTCTAAAGCAAACCCACTCGTATAGCTAAATGAAGACGTCGAAATTCTGGATTTAATTCTGTTCCTTATAAATCTGTCTCGAAATTTTTCGCCTACAACATACTCAAAAGCTGCAGTCGTAGCTGGTGAGTGGCAGAGAAATTGAACAACTTTTAGATGTAGATTGTTATTTCGTAGTCTTTCTTTCAATTCTTCATCAGAAATGTGTTTAAGGACTAAGGGAAAAACATTTTCTGTTGCTTAAATGCTCATTTTCTCTAAATTTAAGAATACGTCGCGGAGAAAGTTCTCGAATATGGTTTCTTGTATTAAATAACATTGAATTTAAAATGTTTTAAAACTAGATGTACAAAGAAACCATTCCTTTCTATAACGGCATCAATAACTGATTTTTTTCCGGTATATACAGAAGAACCTCTTTAATTCTAAATAAATGGACCCAAAAAAAACATTTCGAATTATGCGAAACCCCGTTATTTCCAAATTCAAGGAACAAAAATAAAAATCGCGATGCGATTGTGAAATTCGCCAAAATCGTAAAACTCACGAAAAATGTCGTTAATTTTGGGAAAAACATGTGTATATTTTGCATATTTCAAGAAATAATTTCGAAAACACAATATTTACTGTGCTAATGTAAAGATCGCGACATTTTTTTTACTAAATATCCGATATTTGCTTTTCTCACTTGTGATTTTTTTTTTTCAATTTGCAATTTCTCCGCGATGGAAAATATTTAGAGACTAGCTGTTAATACCCGGCGTTGCACGGATTAAGAATTAATTTTAAGATAAATTTGTGAAGGGTTAAAAGAATAGGGGGGAAATATCACATATGTTACCCGCCGAGTCCTAATGAATATGTTTCCAAATTTTGAGTCCGATCGGTCAAACGGTACAGATTTGCATCGAAAATATATCAGGGGGATGGGAAGGGGTACGAGAATAGGGGGGAAATTTTGCCTATGTTACCCGCCAGGTCCCAAAGCATAAGTATGCAAAATTTGAATCGAATCGGACAAACGGTGTGGATTTGCATAGAGAACAGACAGACAGACAGACAGACATTGAGTTTTATAGGTATAGATATCTTTTTTGTATTTATGGAAGGCTTCTATAATCGTCACTTTAATTTAATTTACATTCGTTACATAAAACATTCGTTTTCGCCTTTTAGAAAAAAAGAGTCAGAAGACTCAGATCAACACACAGCACAGTTATTAGAAATACATTTCTACACAAATACGTAAAATAATAAGATAAGTCAGTAATAACTTCTTACAAAGAAAATTAAACATTTTAACAACACAAAAACATACCAAAACGGAATTTAAAAAAGTGGAAAACAATTTTAAACGCGGCCAACTATGAGAAATGAGCGCAAACCAAAATTATCGCGCATATTACGTGGTTCTTAGCATCAAATAACATTGAACCTTAAAGTTTTTCTGTGTGTGTGCAAAGGTAAAGGGTGTGCAAAGAAACTATTCCTTCCTATAACACCATCAATGACTGATCTTAAATTTTCCGGTAAAGCTCGGTCGCCGAAAAGAGAGATTTTCGTACATTGACCCCACGCTACGTTTCCTTGTCGCATACGTACAATTATGTTGCTGTCACGCTCGCTGTGCCTGTGCGAGCGTGACAGCAACATAATTGTACGCATGCGACAAGGATACGTAGCGTAGGGTCAATGTACGAAAACATCTCTTTTCGGCGACCGAGCTTTACCTTCTGCTGAAAGAGCGAATTCCACGCTGACTGACGCGCAGCTTCCTTTTCTGACACCCAGATGGCAGAAGCCTAGGTGATCTGTGTTCAAGTTAAATTTTTAAAACTACATTAAGGTGAAAAATTGTCATATTTTACAAAACTAAGGCCTTTTACTATCTATGTACTATGAGAACACATAGGAGATTCACTTGTACAGGATGTAGTGAAATCGAGCTCACAACCCCCGTCCCATTGCAAAATTACATAAACACAGACATTAATAAATTATTAGATAAACGATTCAGTCATAATATTTATTCATTTTCTTCAGATAAATGACATAAAATATGCAAATTAGAGGCAACAAAAAACTTTTGTAGCACATACCTCATCTATCAATGTCAAGACGTCTATCAAATGTGACGAAAATATTATGTTGAACTCTTTGGATGAACAAATCAGAGAATTTTGTAGGCAAGGCAATCAGAATCTACCGCTATGTAAGTTCGCGAAATATTGTACGTGTCTAATTTCATAACGACGTACCCAATTAAATTCAACCACAAATTGCCCATATTAGTATTTGCAAGCTCGAGGTCTCGCGATGATTCCGCCTTCAGTATGATGGATCTACGTTCGTGTACGCTTGTATACAGTCGTATATTTTATGTATTAACGGAAACGACTTCACATTCGAGACAGATAAATCTTTCTTTTCCTTTAAGAAAATCCTGCTTTGGTCATTATTTCCCGTGGAACATGCATGACTTGTTACTTGCATCTGAACGATATAATCACGTAATATGTTTTTAGCAGGAGCATGCAGTGAAAACAGGAAGCGTGACTTTAAATAAACACTAGCTGTTGCCCGTCAGAAATGACGGACCATTGATTCGCGTCTTTGCTAATCCCTAGTATATATTTATAGTAGATTTTTGACGGTCTACGGAGTTACACTTATGGTCCATCAAGTCCCATCTCCAGCCGTTTAATTTGATTTTTTCAGCCGTGAATACGAATGAAATTACGGTTGTTACACGAAATTACGGACAGACGGACGGACAACGAAATTATTATGTTGGATATATTTAAAAAAAATCGAAACAAAATATTTATCTGGCAGAATATTATGAAATATTAAATTCTGAATAATGTGTTTATAATTGTGATAGGAATAATGCGAAATGTATCACTTATTTTCAAAATACATGCTTAGGAAAAAGTCATGCTTCTTATTCTCACTGCCCGCCGCTTTGATTTTCTTATTTAATGTGATGTAATATATTCATCTATTTATTAAGGAATCTTATGTTTCAATAATGATAATAATAATGATTAAAAGCACAGTGTACATTGCAAAAACCAATTACAAAGATTCACAAATGTTTAAGGCGTAGTAAATTAAGTACCTACTATATTGGATAAGAGAATACTTGAAAGCTAAGAGGATGTATTATAGTAAGCAACAAACAATATTAAAGTAAAATAATGGTAATAAATGAAGAAATGAGTTAAATTAAGGAGCTGAGATGAGTTTTATTATTTAATGATTTGGCATTACCTTTGTGGAATGATTTATACATAAATAAAACACTCGTGTAAGACCACTTTTGAATTTAAGTATACACTAATAGTTTTGAGAACTACAGATGTTCTCATCTACAGTTGAGAATACAAACTAATAAGTAAATAAAAATATCTTAGGTACTGATAGAGGTGGGTGAGTTATGTGTAGGGGAGGGGATATCATGTAAGTTCTTCCAGAATTAAAAAAAAAATATGGAAAAACTTTTCATAATGTAATTCATAATGTAATATTCAAAAAACCCTCACCCCTCCTCTCTTTGTTTCCATTAAATCAAACCCCACCCCTGGCTACTTCTTGCCCGACACATAACCCACATACCTGTATTAGTACCTACCTAAGATATTTTATCTTATTACAATGTTTATTAGTTTATATTCTCACCTGTAGATGAGAACACCTGTAGTTCTTGAAAATAGTAGTGTAAGTGTTTTATTTACATATAAATCAGTGTTGATAGTAACACGGGAATAGGGATGGGGGAAAAGGTATTATGTAACAAGCATGAGGGTGTAGGTACACGGAGGAAAATGTTAAAATGGTTAGTGATGTGGGAGACACCACAAACCAGGGCCCTTTTACACTCTACACGTTTGTCATCCATAGAGGCATTTTTAAATGCTAAAGTGTTCTCCCAACAGCGTTCGTGCCGCGCGGCGGGGTGTCCACATAAAACTGTCTATGTGGAGAAATAGAGAATTGATATTGATGTAGTGTCGATACATAGCTATAAAAATAAAAATATAATAGGTGTGTGAATATGACTTCGCCTTTTCCCAGTAGGAGGCATTATTAGTACCTACCGCTTACGTGAACTATAAAATGGCATTACTTGTATTCGATAGTATTTGATATCAGCTGTCAAACGCAATATATGACATTGGGTTGAAGTATAAAGAAACTTGTATTTTGAACTCCTTGAAAATGTCGAATTTTATTCCAAATATAGTGGCTGTTATATGCCGAAATCTAACGAACTCAAGTGTCATAATATCCAAACCTCCTTACGTAGGTACTATAGTGTACATCTACAGAAAAAAAGGTTTGATACTATAACGTAAGTCTGGCGGTCGCTGGCTGGTGGAAGTCTATAATTGGCCTGACAAAAAAATTGTTATTTCCTAATTTTTCGTTAACGTACTGAGAACGCATACAATACCGCTTCGGTCGTAATGGATGGAGCTGCAACCTCAGAAATTATTAATATTGTGCTCCCGGAACATTAATTACATTATTCTACGAAACTAAAGAGGACCTGCAACTCGTCTAAAAATATTGAGCCAGGGTGAAAAAAATTGTTTACATTTTGAATACGACAGGTCATCACTCCAACATAGGTTGGTGCTTGGTGGCAGTGGCGTAGCAACGACCATAATGTCCGGTCTCCAGAGCCGAAAAGTATTTAATTATATGACTTATCTTCGGGCGCACCAGGCAGAGTAAATGACTGAAAACCGACAAACGAAATGAAATCTTTTCTTATCCAAATCTTGCGAAGAAGTAATGTCTTTCTCCAATCGCGCTACGCAGTGAAACTTATTATATCCATGACCCATGACACATATCTACGTAGTAGCTACACCCATCTTCGTTACCTGACGGAGTGACTTCGAGTGCGAGCGTAACGGCCAAGCGCTCGATCGCCGATAGTTACGATGTGTGTGAACCGATTTAGACGATACTGCATTCAAATAAATACCTAAATCAAAAATCAGAAAAAAAACTTTTTTGACAAAGTGATGTTTTTTTTATTTCTTTCATCCTAACGATTCTTTCTCATTATTATCATATAGCCCTTCAAACGAATCAACCTCAACAACACTGCCTGCTCATTTCCATTTTTCTTCTGCGCGGCCCTCGAAGCCTAGTAAGCATGACGTTAGCTCTCACACCGGGGGATCCGGGTTTCGATTCTCGGTGATGTAACTATAAATTCACTTCAGTAATTGGGCCTCTTGGCCCACAAATCACTGCCTGTTCTTTTCTTCTTCGTAGACGACACTGTTTTTCCGACCACGCGAGTATTTCTCACGCAGCACGAAACGGGGTTAAATATGGGATCAGAAGAACTCGCCGAAATAGATACCGATGAAATAGATAAAGCATTAAAACAAATGAAAAATAACAAAGCTCCGGGAGAAGACATCGTAATGTCTGATATTCTGAGGTTAGGTGGAGAAAACCTTAAAGAAGCCTTAATACTATTGTAGGTACAATAAATGTATAGAAAATGAAAAAATTCCCTACGCTTGGCACAACGCGGAAGTTAAACTGTTATTTAAAAAAGGAGATAGTGACAATCTAGAAAACTACCGCCTAATTACGCTACTTTCACACCTATATAAACTACTCACAAAAATTGTTACAAACAGGTTAACCAATAAAATTAACCAGTACCAACCAATAGAACAAGCTCAGTTTCGAAGAGGCTTTGGGACAAGGGACCACGTACAAACAATTCGGTTACTTATTTAAAAGGCAACAGAATATAACTTCACTCTCCATATGGCCTTTATTGATTATAAAAAGGCATTCGATTCAATAGAGACGTGGGCGATCACAAAAGCGCTTGAAAATGCACGAATTGACTCAAGATATACGAGACTGATAAAATACATATTATGAAAATGCAACCATGAGCGTGACAATACATGAAGACACGAAGGCAGAAAGCTTCAAAATCGGAAAAGATGTGCGACAAGGTGATACTATCTCACCAAATCTCTTTACACTTGCATTGGAAGACATTTTCAAAAACTTAAATTGGGAAAATGAAGGAGTAAAAAGATAAATGGCACCTATCTGAACCACCTCAGGTTTGCAGACGATATAGTGATTATTAGCAATAATTTAAGAGAATTGGAATCTATGACCAGAGAATTGCAAGAAGCATCGAAAGCAACAGGTTTGAAAATGAACATACAAAAAAAACTAACCCATAAAGTTTTTATTATACTTTCTTTCTCATGTGTATCGTTTCCAATTTGATTGAAACAGGTTTCGCGCTTATTCGCACGCGTCGGGCTAATTACTCATTTTTATTGATTCCAATTCGAAAAAAAAACATTAAAATTTCGAAAAATCCAATATTATACTATAATTATTAAAAATTTTGAAACGAAAATTTGTTAGATAATTTTTATCATCGCCACAAGTCTGCAAGCAAAGTTTCAGCTCGATTGGATCACGGGAAAAGGGTTAAAAATCGATCCAAAGTTTTTCGGCAGACAAGCAGACGCTACGAGTTAAATGAAAGGGAGTAAAAACAAAAAATTTAACCACATCCAAACACAAATTCACAATAAACAATTGGAAAATAGAAACAGTTGACGAATATGTGTATCTTGGTTATAAGATAAAGCTGGGAAAATAAAACCAAACAGCAGAATTACCATGAAGAGTATGTTTGGGCTGGGCAGCATATGGTAAATGAATTAACCCATCAATGTACTTCCATTCCAAAAGCACATACGCACGTAAGTTCCGCAACATGTTATTAGACACAAACATACAATATTTATAAAAGTGCCGGACTTTTAAGCAGTCTACATTATCTATTTTTGGTTTAATGGAACTATATAAAATTTTGTCGAAAAATAATGAAGAACACATTTCCAGAGGTCGATTTTGCAAAGAGATCAAAGTCCTCAAGTAATCTTGATATTGTTTCAGTGGCACCAAATTGTGTGAAATAAAAACCATTTCAGAAAATGAGAGATAATCTGAACGTTTTATAATGTGTACTCGTATGTACCTCCGATACACCGTGATTCTTAAAATATCTACAAATTAGACCAACAAGAAACCTAAGAACTATCAATTTAGAAGAAGATGGAATTGAATTTGAGGTAGACCTCTTACCATTTAAGAAAGACAATAGAATTGGTATGTATAAGATGCGCGTACGAGGCACATTGTTTCGTTCTATTGGTGTTTATACCCGAAAACACCAAACATAACGGAACAATGTGCGTCGTACGCACGTCATACATCTACTAATTCGATTGTCTTTCTTAATGAAAAGAGATCTACTTACATCCTAGTTTTAAAAGACAATGATTTTAATAAAAAATGATACTGGAACACAAAGATCCTTTTTAAAATGTTAATCGTTTAATAGGTATGTTGCTACGTGGCTTTCTGTTCTGCCTGGGATGCCCGCAAAACGTCCAAGGCCTCCCTGCCCACGCCGCCACCTGCCGCTCAACCGGAAAACTCGAGAAAATTCTGATCCCTGAGCTCCAACCAGCGGCGGGGTCCTCCAGTTATTTATGAAACATTCGGTGTGTAGTGTTTGTCCGTGTTTCGGAGAGTTGTGAAATACAAAGTCACGGCGTTATACAATACAGTTTAATTCCCGTTTAGATACGACATAACCTCTAACAATATCAAAATATTTGTTGACACTGCGGCATTAATTTCCCTCACGATATTTTCCCTCGAATACACTGCACTTTACCCATTACGATCCAAAGTATAATCTACCCACGCCGAGTGTCGCATGTTTAATATTTTAATATGTTGTGGATATTACTATTGACGCGGCGAGATGAAACAGAACAACATCAGCAAACGCTGTATTCTAAATTTAGAGTTGAACCATGTGCGCCAGTCCCATTTACGGAGTTCTCGGCGAGCTTGTTGGATCGCTCCCGTTCCTCTTGCGGTTGGTCCTTTGAGGAGATTACATCGAAATGCCACCACTAGATATTTCCTGTCGAACTAGGCATGTCCTGCCTAGGCGCCTCGACATCAGCATTCAAAAGCTCCAAACCAGCTCTCAGGTGGCGGCTCCGTGGGAGAATTTCGCATCCCGCCATTTGGAGTTTCCGGTCATGGGGCGCGGCTGCGTCGATTATTCTGGAAGCACCCAGTCGTATGTCGCTATTTTTCCCCGCCAGCCACGTCCTGGAAAAAAAGATCCCCCCAATAAGAATGATTCAATTTAATTAGGCGATTATACCTTTACTAAACGCAGGGTCGCAAATTTTTCTCACCGCGTAGATCCGATGATATGCGAGGAAATCAATAGGCTACGATAACAATCTGATAGCCGTTTGACAACCATTTCAACAGTGGAAAGATATGAAGAATTTATTTCCGCAATTACATAAGATGGCAAAAAAGTACCTGGGAATTCCAGTCCCACAATCTGTGTGTACTGCATAGAACAGACTTTTAGTCTTTTAGTTTGCAACTTGCACGAAATAATACTGGTTTACATAGAAAATTCGAAAAGGTATCGATACTAGAGACATGGAAAAAATATCGATACATTTGGGTATTGAGTACATTTTTATCGATAGGGATCGAGCACTTTTTTGCCAAGTTTCAAAAAAACTATGTCGCCCAAAAGGACTAGCGCCCAAAGCCTCATATGTTTACATACGAGGTAATACAACAAATACAACGTTTGGACAAGTGGAAGATTGACTCGGTTAACATGACTTACTTGACTCCAGATTTAAAAATATACATTTGCAATACGCAAGGGCTTGTGCTAGGGTAATCTGATAGACAGATATATTTTCTGTGGCTGGCGTTTCACACAGCTTCACTCGAGCTTCTTGCAAGCTTGGCCCAGCTCGAACTTCTCAGAAGCTCGGCTTGGCACCGACCCGGTCCAGCAGGAGAAAACTCGACTGCGGCGGTGGTCTGGCTCGTCACATTCGTCGGGAGTGCTTCCCGAAAAACTTCTACAAAGGCAAGGACTGCTGGAACCGCTTTCCAAGCGGATTAACCTCCCCGTGATGCGTGGAGATGACTCTTTAGCGACAGCTATTAACGACCGGACTGCCCAAATACTTACTTGGAAAGAACATTTTTATATAATTAAAAAAGAAGCATAGCTATCTAAGTATATAGGAATAACACGATAAAAAAATAAATAATGTCAACAATATAAATACAAAGAGTCACAAGAAAATACAATAATAACAATAATAAAAACAAAGTAATATTTAGATAGTAGTAAGAAGTAAAAGAAAATACAATATGTAGTAGATACAAAAGAAGAAATTGATTAAAAAATAAAATAAAAATTAAGAAGATAAACAACAAATAATCGATCACATATATAGGAAAACTATAAAATAGAAGATGAGTAGATTTGTCTTTTGAGTGTGTGTGTAGTGTACGAGCATGAAATATATCAACTGTGATATATCAACTGAATCGCCGATATCTCGTCTGGTCCTTAGTCGTTCCAGGTAATGGGTACTGCTGCTGAATTTTCTATCCAGGTGCCCGCATCATAAGTAATAATATTTTAGTATGAGATTTAATGTTATGTAATAAATATTTTGTATTCTGTAACTTAAAACAGTAAATGGGACGGTTTATAAAAATTGCGCGGAAATTCATAAACCACCCCCGCCACCATATTGGCGGGCATCCAGCGGTGCGATGGGTAGGTGAGGAAGGGAGGAAAGTGCAGGGAGGTTTCCCGTACAGCGAAGAGGAATGTATGCGAGCGGAACTCCCTGTTGTCCTTCCTCTCTGTTCCCTTCCATCTTTTTCCAGCCTCCAGTCTCTCGGCGTTGGACCCCACCAGGGGGCTTACAAAGAACCACTCAAATCCACACAACTGCATACCACCCCGCAGCAACCGGCATGGTAGAACAATTACACCGCCAGCTGAAAGCAACCACCAAAACATTCGCTGGACCGAAGTGCTCCTCACCACACTGATGGGAATCAGAGCAGTCTGGCGGGACGACCTTGCTACCACTTAAGCCGAACTGGTTTAACTGGACTGGAACCAACCCGCCTACCAGGCGAATTCCTCATTATAATCGAATTTTAAGTTACAATACAATAATGTTCTTTGCTGCTTTCGAGACACAAAACGATTCCGGTTAATTCGGTACTTTTGAATTTAACACGATCACCAAATTCATCATTCTTATGATCGTTTACTGTGATATCAGCTTAAACCTCGCATTCGTCGTTGGAATCTTTTTTTGGGTTTGACAATTGCACCTCGCAAAATTCACGAACTACCGACGGTGGGTCGTCTCGTGGTACCCGCATCTAACAGCCCGACACGCCAAACCAAACCGCATGGGATCCACAGTCGCAGTCTCCAGACTGGAGACAGATATCACCATCTCGCCTTGATTACAGCCTTCCATGTACCCAAATGGGGAGATTTGAAAGTAAATTACAACCTCATTATACAAATATTCAAAGACAATACAGTTTCTAACTATTAAATCCATAATTAACAATTTATAATTAAATTTACCCTTCTGAAGGGGCCGAGATAAAATGGACAAGATTTAATTAATGAGTCTGTATTGCGCTTTACAGTTCGTCCAACTTATTTGGAGAAGGGATGAGGGCGTCCCAATCGATATAGTGTTTTTTTTCAATTCGTTCTTCTTATTAAGCAGTATACGACGCGAGATAAAAACAAAATGCAAATCAACCCACATATAAATTTATCAAAATGTACTTGTAGTGAGTCGCAAAATGGCATTTATTTAAAAATCAAAGAAAAATATCATAATTGTGAACAGAAAAAACACAAACAGTAATAATCCTCTTATTCGGTCTCTCATACCAATCTTCATGTTTACTCAGTAACATGAAGATTGGTATGTCCCATCTATTTTTGAGTGTTGGGTTAGTAATCACCAAAATAACAATCTGGTTACTTTCAGAATATGGCCGTATATGTGTTTTCCTTGCAAATGAAATATATATAACCATGACGGAATCGCTATCGCAGCTCGGAGTATACAAGTATATAATTGATTTGTCATCTCAAAGCGATGCAAGGGGGATCCCAGATGCTCAGTAACTCATTATTTATTTTAAAGTCCAATAGTTCAAGGTGTATCTCTCGAAAATACAACACAGGCTATTACCTGGAATACGACCCGGACCTTATACACAAAAAATCACATTCGTATGGATGGCCCGGCCCGTCCCTATCGAATGACGAGATGAGTTAAGTTTCAGAGATTTGCGTGAGGTAAATCTCTGACCATGTACATGTGTTGAGATTTTCTTCAGTTGAGATCGACACGTAACAATAATTAACCTTTTAAAAGGTTTTACACCGGAACAAATCTTTAAGATGTTCGAAAATATTTTCGGCAACGGCTCTGTCATGTGCAATAGCTGTAAAGTGGGCAGCCGGATGGAGAAGATGACCCTCACAGTGGAAGGTCCTCAACTGTACCAATTCCAGAAAACTTCAAAAGAATCATGAATTTGTTTTGCAGATCGACATATTACTACTATTAAAGGGAAATAACAGGTCTTAAATATGTGAATGAATGACATTCACCTTAACTTCGACGAGATGTGCAAGTTTTCTGTTCGGTGGGTGCCAAGGTTTCTGTTCGGTGGGTGCCAAGGTTTCCAAGGTTTCTGTTTGGTGGGTACCAAGGTTTCTGTTCGGTGGGTGCCAAGGTTTCTTATGCCGAACTTCGTGGGAGAGTTCATGGCTATGTATGTATTACCATTTCTTAGATAGTTTTGTTATAAAAATGATTCCTGGATCCACCACTATCAAATAGATTGAAATCATCGACTCCAAAAAATGTTTCTGGCAAGGATGGCATAATGTTATACTTTTTGAATAGTGACAAAACAATAAATGAAAAGTGCTTAGCTAGCTTCATTAACCCAATAAAGAGAAGACCTGGATGTTGACAAAAGGCGTCATCTTTCACCGGGAGGACAATACACCGGTTCACACTACACTACACAACACCAGCTGTTGCGATAGTCGTGCTGCATGCATCTGGCTTCTATGTAATTAATGAGTCATTTTCCTTATTCACCATCAGGCTTATACCTCTTCCCTTACTTCAATAGAACTTTTAGTAGGAGATTTTCTATGCTATGAAGTAGTAATTTTAAGTCCAAATCTTTTTTAAAACTGGATATCGGCGTTGAGAAAAGTGCATTTAGCTTTGAGGAGATTATATTTAAAAACAAAACTAATAATAAAAATAGAAAAAAGTAAACAAAACAAAACCAATCAAATCCTACTGTGTATTTTTGCCAAGGCTGCGAATATTTCATCCTCTCTGTCTGGAATTTCATTCTGGAAATGAGTCAAAGAGACTCTACTTCTCCAAAGGTCTCCTTCTTCTACAGACACGCGAGCCTTTTAAATACACAAGGCGACCTTCTTTTCAATTCTGTGAAACATTCGATATTGTACGGAGATTTCCCGCTAGATGTACCTGACTCACCACGAGATTACCTGACTCGGATAAATATTTCAAGATAAAAAAGACAACATAAATTAATACACAGGGTCGGCTCGGAATGGATAAAAACAAGTTCATTTATTCCGTATCAGCTTAATTCAAATTTATTATGATTTCTATATATTGATACTTATACATTTTGAAATAATGTTTTTCAGATGTTCGCGGTACGGGATGCATGTTCAAAAATCGGACATTTAAGAAAGTAGGTCAGAATTTAAACTTTCTAAATTTTTTTTATCTTAGAAAGTATACGACGTAAGTGGGACTTGATGGATTGGGATCATATGTGAGAGATCTTTAGATTGTCTCAGGGGCGCAAGAACACTTCCGCGACCCGCGCGTGAGGGTTACGCAAACGCACGAATTAGCGCGCTTATGGGCCTACCACACGCACATTAAGTATCACCACACTTTTGCATGCGCATGCCGGTTGCACCGTGAACAAAACACCAACTACACGCACGGTGTTCGTACACGGTGCAACCGGCGTGCGCATGCAAAAGTGTGTTGATACTTGTGCGTGTGGTAGGCCCATTAGTCGGCCTCGGTACGCCGCGCGCCGCGCAGCGCCGTGCAGTGGCGTATGAACGTACGTTAGATTGGAGAGTGGCTTGCGAGATCTGTGCGTACGTATTTGGTCAATAAGTGTAGGTAGAAATCGAGAAAAGTGGTGTCTACGGATATATCACATCGAGACAAATCTTGATGTGATTTTTGACTTCAAAACTTGACTGGTAGGGTAAGGGCCTACAGAAAAGCAGTCTAGGCAAAACGCTCCGTTAGTATCGTCGAGGACAGTTTCTGAAACAAATTAATCCATTTCTAATTAGTCTTTTGCGCTTGAAACTTTTCCTACGATACTGCATTTCATACTTACGAGGGGGCACCCAAATGTAACGGGAATTGTGCTGTGGTGGAGAGGAAGAGTGGGGGAACCCATTATTCGACCAGGCGTCTGTTAGGGTCATCTTGAGTTAGTGTGCGAAGTTGTGTTGCTGTGAGTGCAACGGTTCGCCCGTGAGATTTTTTTAGTAAAACAACTTTTTCAATTTCAGCGAAAACGTGATGGCAGGTTGTCGAGAGCAATGCGCGGCTGTGAAATTTTGTTTCCTGTTGGGGAAATCGGCCTCGGAAACTATTGGAATGTTTAAGACTGCTTATGGGGATGCCGCCTTGAGTAAACCAGAGTCTCCGAGTGGTTTTCATATTTTAAAAATGGAGAAATGTCAATTGAAGACCAACCCCGTTCAGGACACCCCTCAATGTCAAGAACTGACTAAAACGTCGACAAAATCAATGCCCTCGTTCGTGAAGACCGTCGCCGAACCAAACCAGAGTCTACGAGTGGTTTTCATATTTTAAAAATGGAGAAATGTCAATTGAAGACCAACCCCGTTCAGGACACCCCTCAACGTCAAGAACTGACGAAAACGTCGACAAAATCAATGCCCTCGTTCGTGAAGACCGTCGCCGAACCAAACGGTCAACCAGAAGTTCTACTTGGAGATTTTGAAAAGATTGAGGGAGAGTATGACTGGTTCTTGCATCACGAATCACGACAACGCGCCGGCCCACACCGCCCTCTCCGTGAAGCAGTTTTTGCCCAAAAACGGAAAGACACCGATTGTCCACCCCCTCTACTCACCGGATCTAGCCCCCTGTGACTTCTTTTTGTTTCCACACTCAAAAGGGACATGAAAGGAAAGCGTTCTGCCACTGTGGAAAACAAAAATAGCTGGAAGGCCTAGAGGACATCCAGGTAAGTGAATTTAAAAACTGTTTTGAACAATGGAAGAAACGTTTGAAGATATGCTTTGTAGTCAATGGAGAATACTTTGAAGGTGATCAAAATTTGGTGTAAAAATATTGAGAAATAAAGAAGTTATGACGAAATTCTCGTTTTTTTGGGGCCCCCTCGTATGTAGTAGGTAAATATATTTTTTTGTACTTTGCATACAGCTCCACATTCTTTCGAGCCGTCCCTGACACGCCTAACTGCACAAGAGCGCAACCGAAACGGAGCGTGAAAAGCGAATGATTTATTCCCGCCCTGCTCGGGTCGAGCCACACTGTGGAGCAGTTCCCGGGCCCTCCCGGTCCGCTCTCGCACCTGTAAAATCCTGTGACATTCACACTAGGTAGTGTGCAAGTTAGATAACGCCTCATCTCATCAGGCATATTCTCGATCCCTACGTATACCTACTGTCGTATCTGCAATTTATTATTAAGTTTTATTATCTTAAATAATCCGATTTTTTCGGACAATGTTAAAAAAAATAATTTTCGTTTTACATTAGCATAATTTTAGATTAGAAAATTTCACTTTTTTAAACATAATATGAAAATATAGAGTAAATCGGATGGTTGGTTAAAGTTACTTTAACCATCCGTAAAGTTACTAAAACGAAGTTTTTGTAGGTTCGACAGTATACATAGGGACTGTCGATATAATTGTTATATACACCTATATTACATAATTATTCATCAAAATTATTTTAAGTACTTATGTGAAATCAGTTTAAAAAATAGGTTGAATGATATTTAATTTTTTATCTAAAAATTACCTATTGTAGCAATTATTTTAGATAAATATAAAAATCGCAAATTAATAAAAATAAAAATACAAAACGAAGAATGTGGGTACATTCTTGTTTGATAAACAGAAAAAGAGAGGGTGAATATTGTACTCTATATCCTCATTCAATTGATGATGCGGTGAAATTTACTTTTACTTTTTTCTATATCGTGCACTCTAGAAGACGAAAGATCGAAAACGAACTTTGAAGTAAAAGGCTACTCACACCGTGCATGGATAAAAGCTATAACGCTCCATTCAAATATTTTTTAATACTATATAATATATACGATAAGTATGTACTGGTACTTGAGCGGGACACAACGTGCAATATTTAATTAAGATAGGATGTTCTTGTGGTGGAATTGGTGAACGTTACATTGCATAGAGTGATCACTCAATCCAACTATTTTCATGTAAATAGTTTCGTCTGTAATTTATCTTAATTAATGTTTATTTCTCTGTTTACAGAATCCAGTAAATGTGTTCTCAGAATCTAATAAAATAACATAAATGTCAACTTTATTTTTGATTGTTTATTAATATTTTGTAGGAGGGAGGGATATCGGAGGAGTACCGGACCGGGAGCGGCCCGAGAGTGGCTCGGTAGTGTGGATCAGGCCTAACCCTTCTCGATTCCTCCGATTATCATTGAAGAAAAAATGCTACGCAATTTTATTTTGGATTTTATTGAAGTCTTCTTTTGGTGCATTGAGGGTAAAATTTTCATTGTAACTGAAGTTGAGTGCGCATGTACCGGAAGCATGTAGTGGGGCGTGTAGCGAAAATGAAGGCCACGAAATGCACTCGATTATTATTTACTGTTCAACCAAATTATTACATTTAGATATAATAATTTGGTTCGAATTCAAAGCTATAAAATTAATTTACACCGCAATTAAAAGAACCCCGGTCACGCAGTAGGCACAGCAATGCAGTGACTAACTGACCGCTTTGTAAAGGAAATTTGAATTGTATCTTTCCATTTGGAAAGACACACTTCAACTTCTGTGCATGAATAAGTAGGTGGTCACCTAGTGATTTGTATGGTATTTTTATATTATACCTACATTTGACTTAACGATGATAAACATAAATGGTAAGTTTGTGTGTAAAGACGACATATTTATATATACAATGTACATTTTTGACAGTTTGAATGTATTTATTTATTTCATTTATTGAAATATTTTTTATTTATTTATTTAATATTACATTTTTTTCGCTGTACTTCTCCAAAAATAGACTAACTCTTGTGCTTGGAGAGTGAAATTTATATAGACGAAATTTTGATTACCCCTACGAATGTGGTACTTAGATAGGCAGTTTATTTCTACTTACGTACAAAACAAAAATAAGTGGTTGAAGTTTCGTCCCAGAAGATATTTCTAGCATTATTTCCATTATAAGGTGACGACAGGTTAACCAATGTAAATCTTTTTCCATCTTCCGCTCTAATAGGACACAGGCCCAAAAATCACTTCTTTATGACGTGTTTCTAATTTTGTCTAAATGCTCGCTCGTTCCCATTTTGCTTTGACATCGCCTGCAGTAGAATTTTTCGAACTACGATTAGTTTGCTTCTTTTAAATTTTAAAGTAAAGTGTTCTGATGTTTGTCTACTAGTCACATACTTGTTTTATTCCTTGTCTTTGAAAACGAACTACCGTAAGATGCCGTGACATGGAAACGCGAAACGCGGCAACAGAAATAAGCACGTGCACTCCCTCTGACTGCACGTGCAATTTCTGAAGTGCAATTCACAGTGTGCAAGTGTTAGTGATGGGTCCGCTCTGTACTCACTACTACAATGTAGTACTACACTACATTGAAGTGCACACTTCGCACATTTTGATGTGTAGTGCACACTACAAACTACAAACACCAAAGTTATTGAAAGTATAAACTTCAAATAGTACACTTCATTTCAAAGCGAACACTACAAAGTACATACACTTCAAAGTTATCGAAAGTATGAGAAACACATTTTAAATAGTGTATTTTTTACGTGAAATTTTTGGAAAGTTGATGTAGATATATGAAGAATTTTCTGGAATTTGTAACACCCCCCCGCCCATGTTTGAAAATTTAGGGAGTTAATGAAAAAATTTTTGGAGGTTTGATTAGCTAAAAACGGGAGAAATCTCTGGAAACGTACCAACCCCCCCCCATGGTTGAAAATTTCTGGGATGCTATGAAGAAATTTTTATCGGGAAGTTCGATGTAGCGAAATGGAGAAAATTTCATTTAAAAATTTACTTCATTCACTATTTACTATTTATATTACTTCAGTTTCATTACTTCACTTCATTAATACTACAATTACTTCATTTCATTACTTCACTTCATTAATACTACAATTACTTCATTACTTCACTTCATTTACTTCACTTCATTTCGTAGTACTACAATTGTAGTGTACACTTTGTAGTCTTCAAACTGGTGAACGTGTGTGTGTTGTAGTCTTCATTTTGAAATGAAGTTTTTCCCTTCGCTACTGTGCAATTCACAGTGTGCAAGTGTGCATGCTTTACTAGTTTGCCTCGGTTGCACGAAGTACGAGCTGCACTCGGGGAGTTGCGGAAAGGGAGAGGGAGAGGAACCTTGGAATAAGAAACAGCATGTTTTTAAAGTCCAAATTAGGCATTTAAGCGATATGTGTACCTGAAATCAAAGGCATCATTTTTTCTTTTATTCGCAAACTTTGATCTCCGGTAGCGACACCTAAAATGCATTAAAAAATAAAATAAAAATATACGAGTTTACCTTTTTCGACGATAGAAGGGAATGGCAGATTGACGCGATTATTTTTCGAAAGTCGATAAATAAGAAGAACCCAAATGGATACATTAATTCAATGTGAAAATTTGATTATTTAACTAAAATTTAAAATAATGATTGTAAGATTATTTATATCTTGCATGGCACTTAACAGATATTAAATCATACGTCAGCATTGTGTAGAGGTAATTGAAAAATAAGGTAATTTTTATAGATAATTTTTATTAATTATTATTATTAAATTTCGTTTATTAATTTTATCGGGAACTCATTACGTTTTATGAGACATGTAAAAACTATTAAAGAATGTCATTAAATAAAATGACGACATAATTAAGAATAATTTATTTGTGAATAATAATGTAGGATATTTGTAAAGAAAAAACATTTTATTGTGAAGTTTTAGTTTTTTAGAAATTTGTTTTTTTACATTTGAAATTAATTAGAGTTATGAATTAGAAAACTATACAGAAAAGAAACTTACATATCTACTTTCGAAAAAAAAAGTGTAATAACCGTGGAAATGCATCCCGGTGAATACAAACCAGGAACGTTTTCATGGATAACATAGCGACATTGGTTTCTCAGTTTCCTGGCACCGAGTTCGTATCTCTGTGGTAACCAAATATTTTTTCAGTAAACATTATAGCCTGACAAAGGGACCATTGGCCTTGAAATACGTTGATATTTTCATAGTATATTTTTATCAATTATATTAATAATGTCGCCACAAATTATTTTGCTGGACGAAAATAATTTTTTCGATGGATACATATTTTCTGTAAATAGATCTAATCGATTTATCTAATTTAAAAAAATATATAATCATTTTCATTTCATTTAAATAACAACCTTTGTAAATGAATACAAAAAGTACTCGGTGCTAACAAAATTTGATTTTAGAGCCCGCTTAGTTTTCTAAAAAATAAATTAATAATATCAACAAAAATCGACGAATGAAAACAATGGTAATTGAAATAAAATATAAGTAGGTAAATAAGGCGATGTATAGTTTTGCCTCTTTTCCACGACTGGACCACTTTTATTGAAAAGATAAGGAAATAGTGCTGAATGCTCGCTGGAAGGAAGGAATTTCCTTTGTCAAGAAAATAATATTTCTTCATAAAGAGATATAGTACATCTACTAATTTTTGCGAAGAAGTGTTTTCATATTGAGGGACATTCTTTCAACATTTTAAAGTTTTTGTGGGTATACAAAACGTAGAAAAAATATTTCCATCTTGTCCTCTCCGAGAATAGACGACGTCAGTAATGGAAGAGAAGAAGCTTATCCGATGTTGGTGTATTAAAACGCATCAGATGAATCACAATTAAAATCTATGAAATAAAATTCAAAACGCCACTACACTATAACATTGTTTCTTGTTATATCCTAAACATAAATATTAGATGTCAAGATATCTGACTCGCTTGTTCCTAGGATACGATTCGTTTGGTGATACATTTATTTTTTTCCAATGGAAGCGACTACCTTCTTAAGTATAAAGGGTGTTTTTTTTAGAGGAGGTGAAATTTAAATTGAAATAAAACACAGAAAAATGTTTTTAATATCCAGGAAATTGGCTTCTGGCAATTGAAATAATTGCGGGCATGTGGCCGCCGTAGCTGGCGCGTATATCACCTAATCTGGAGGTCCAATGTTCACAATCCAAATGTGTTTAGTGAAGAAGTCCACTTTTGGTTAAATGGCTATGTCAATAAACAAAATTGCCGCATTTGGAGAAAAGATAATCCACAAGCCATTGTCGAAACACCCTTACATTCAGAAAAAGTCACCGTTTAGTGCGCTTTATGGGCCGGTGGAATCATTGGTCCATATGTCTTCAAAAATGATGATGAACGTCACAGTCAACGGTGAGCGTTATTATAGCTATTTTTTCAATTTAATTTTTTATTTTAAATAAAAAATATGTTCAGTAAAACGTATCTTAAAAAATAAAATGTGTTTTCATTGAAATAAATAAACCGTCACCGTTATGGTGTAAATACCTTTGTTAATTTTCAATTTTATTACTTTTTACGCAGTTGGTCAGTTGCGTTAAGAAAATAGGATTAAATTACTAATTCCGATTGCAGTAATCGACCTTTTATCGGTACGTTCGTACGCTAGAATGCCCCCACTCTCGAAGCGGCTTAAAGTCAGTTTAACATAAAGCAAGCTGCGGGGGGAGAGCACGACCTTTGCATTTGTAGGCACTGCAATAAGATGATGCCGAGAGGTATTATTAAGATAAATTTAATACTTTATTGAAAATAATGTTAAACTATTAATTACCACGATCAAGATCGTGGAATTAATATATAATTAACAAGATTTTTGCAATCGATCATCTTTTGCAATATTGTAGGTACATTTTGTAAGTTTTTCTACCTGTAGGAAAATAGTATCTAAGGCAAAAATAATTCACGATGATTTCTCGTAAATAATCACTCTATTGAGCACATAATCACTCTATTGAGCACATAATTACTCTATTGAGCACATAATCACTCTATTGAGCACATAATCACTCTATTGAGCACATAATCACTCTATTTGGTCGAGTGAACTGCCTTTGTACTCGCAGGATTAAATGAATGGTGGACGACCCGGGCGGGGCCGCAGTGCAGCACGAGGCGGTGAAGAGACCTTAGCTCGCATCGCTCCACTGCTGTCCATCATTAACGCAGATAATACATTTAACCCAAATAATACATCAAAATATTTGATGGTGTTGATGCTGTAAAGGTTCAATAAATAATGCTAAATTTATCAAGATAATTACAGGAAGGGACTTCTTAGAAACATTCTAATATATTATATTTGAATATTTAAAATAACCTAAGTATATAAGAGTAGCTTGTTGGTCTTGTGGTTAGGACTCTCGCCTCGTGATCCAAACGTCACTGGTTCGAACATCACTCCAGATCAGCAAGTTAGTCCTATTTTCATAGCACAAGCATTTAGCTTAGTTTGAAAATAGTAAGAATATTGATGTGACACGTATTCCGTGTTCGCATCTCTATTTAAAAAAAAAAAAAAAATATCACGTGCTTTTGCAGAACGACATTTTCTCGTGTAAAGTTAATTAAAAATTATATAAAAAATAAAATTAATGTACCAGTTCAATTGTATTACTAATAGGTACAGCCGATAACAATCCAATGCGATGAAATCCAATTATTACATAAAATGAACCTTCGATGGCATTGTTAAAATATTTAAAACATAATAGTTTAAAAAATCCATTTATTTCCGTACTATATGACAGTGTTTTGAAAGAAAATTTATCTAATTGTGAAAAAATATCAACAAAACATAATCTTTTTGTTATTATCTATTTTCATTAAGGATTAGAAAATAATAAAAATAATAAATTATTAGTTAAATTACGAAAATAAATGTATTTAATAACAGGATTGTTTTAAACATTATTGCCGAGGGCCGCTCTGCAATGTAATCAGGCACCGGACCCTGGATCCTCGCACATGGAACATGGGCCAGCATGGCACATTATCGCACTATCACCATCACCTTTCCACAAACGAAGATCATCGTTGTATTTTTTCGTTGTTGTTTTCACAATGAAAAATCACACATTTGCATATAATAAATTTTTCTTTAAATTGAGTGTCCATATACCCCTTTTTAAATGCGACTGTTTTGTTGTAAGAAGTATAAAAACAATAATTATATTTTGTCATGTTGATATGCAAAAGATTCACTTGTAATGCTTGCAGTACGAATTTTGAATTTCTGTTTAAATTGACGAGAACAAAAAAACTTAAAACACCGTTATCGTAAATGTAGGTGTATTTTAAAGTGGTAATCGTGCAATCGAGGTGCGATATTTTTCTTGAGTTGTCTATGGTTCAGTCAGCTTAAATAACATCAAATTATTTTACGTTTAGTAAATTTGAATTGAAGTAAGTTACTTTTAGAACTAGTCCTGTCCCGATAAAATAAAAAAAATAAAAAGAAATGAATCCCCAAAGCGCTCTGAAGAGCTTTGTTTTAAAAGTGAGTTTGTTTGTTTTCCTTATTATTTTAATATTTCCCAGAGCGCAGCGGAGAAAAGTGTTTCATGAAATGGTGGCTTGTATAATATTTGTTCGAATATAATGGGAAAAACAAACTGCGAAACTTGTCACACATGCATAACAAAGAGTATAGATGTGTTGGTGAATCTATATCGTGCAGTACATATTTATTATGAATGTGTCCTCCATGGCGATAATCACATTCCTAAATAGTAACTGAAATATTAAAATTTCTTTATTTACAACCGCGTTCTTAGTCAATCGGAGCTTTTTCTGATGAAGTAATTGCATTGACGACTTTTAAAATCGATACACTTACCTAATTATAATATTATTGCGCTATAAAAATTAGTCCCAGTAGTGGCTTACACTTTGTATTTACTTCAAGGAAAACGATGATGGATTATTTGGATATGTATGGTGGACATGTATCACCACCGAAGTGGTAAGTTACGATTATATTTTAATCATTTTAATTATTTGTCTGTTAGGGATTTTGTTTGCATAAATTGATTACCTTAAATTGCTCTGTGGTCGCATCCATTTTTGAAGAAAAAATTGTATTTTTATGATGTTTATAAAATTTAAAATCTTAATTACGGTTTTCTTTCAATTTTCAAAATTATAACAACTCTCCCATTCTATTTCATTTACCAATGTTAATTAATAATTTTTTGTCAATTACGAAAGATTTTTTCATGAATATCATTAATAATTGAAAAATTTAGAGCAATATTTGATTTACGAGGCTTCGCAGTGACAGGCTGCGGTGGGCGATGTGGCTTGGTGGGGGAAGAGGATCCCCCCTCACCCCGCGCGCAAGTAGTATCGCGCAACCATACCGACGCGACGTGTAGAGAAATTCCCCGTTCCGTTCGCTAAAATCTCACTAAACGCATCCGTTCTTGCGGAGTTTGTAAAGAGCCTAATGGATGAGGAATCTACTGATCTAACAATATTGTCAAGATGCCCGAAACCGTAATTCAACGAAACAATCATCCGTATTCTGAAAATAGCAATGTCTGGATCTTTAAGATCTTTATCCCAACACTTAATAGACGATAATAAAAATTAAAAATGTCCAGAGCGGATTTTAGAATTCTACGGCTCAAATAGGTACACTGTATTAAAAGATGATATAAGAAAGATTGTTTCTTACAAACGTATTCATTTCTTCATCCACAGCGTCCTGATGGAATATTCGGCGTTACCGCGATTCAAATATTCCCATTTTGACATTTGACAGTTATGTCTGGATCTTTGAGATCTTTATCCCAACACTTAATAGACGATAATAAAAATTAAAAATAAACGAGACTCATCTTTACGTCGGTGTTTGTTTCTGTAAGTTTCTACGTGAGATAGATATAGAGGGAGGGAGAAATATGTAAATTGTTATCTGTCAAATTTTAAGATGGGAAGATTTGAATACGCGGTAACGCCAAATATTTCATCAGGACGCTGTGGATGAAGAAATGAATACGTATACGTTGAAATGAAAAGAAACAATCTTTCTTATATCATCTTTTAATACAGTGTATTTGCGCCGTAGAATTCCAAAATCTGCTCTGGACATTTTTAATTTTTATTACCGTCTATTAAGTGTTGGGATAAAGATCTTAAAGATCCAGACATTGCTATTTTCAGAATCGGGCCGATTATAAGTTCAACACTATTTGTATAAATGACAAACGTGATGTCAGCAAGCTGAAAAATCGTTGAAATTACTTACACAAATTAATGATTAAACAAGCCTTATGCGGTCGGTCAAACGTATTTAGTATTGAGAAACTTTGTGTGATTTTGCCTGTAATCTTTTAATTTTACGTTAAATCCAAAAAATATCTCTTTTTGGTAGGGGCTTACGCGAGGACAAAAAGGAAATGCCGCACACTTTTGGACAAAAGGCTTTATTTTATCCGCTGTTTGATGGTCTTCTTACCATCGTGCGGACCTCAAAGGAGGCTGTGTGCCGCATTAGTAAAATCACACGGTTCGGTGTTTTCCACATTTACCTGGAAATATTACCGAGAGAGCGCTGCAACGTAACCTCACTGGACAAGGCATTAAAGAATAATATATAATAACATACTCTAGTGAAGTTATAATATGCAATTGTTTGATAACCTTTTGAACATGATAGTATAAATTTTTTTGTTAACTGTCTTAAAAATAAGAAGCAGATAGTTTGAATCTTGAGGAATAAGTTGATTGATTTATTTTAAAAAAACCTGTAGGTACCTAACGCTTATAGGAAAATAAATCCCTAGGTATTAAACATTATTAATCTGGAATGTGGCGAGTTTTACTGATTATGGTCCACATTAAAACCCCTATAAAAACACTGAAGGGTAGAGCAGGAAACGTGTAAAAGTAAAAAAATTAAAAATAAGTGACGATGGATATTGTTAAACTTAACTTTAATACAGAAAAAGTTTTTTCGGAGGCTTTACGGGTGATATGTGTCACGAAACAGTTTAAAAAGTACATATTATTGTATAGAAGTTTTGCCGGTAGAGGTTTAATATATAATAAAGTTTTTATTTTATTTTTAGTATATATATATATAAGAACGACGTTATAATATTCCCACTAAATGAAAGTATCTTCACAAACCGATCAAGAAACAAATTCAAACAGTTGGCTTGGTAGAAATAGGCTCGAACAAACTAAATTGATCTATGTAAGGGATGGGGCGAGGCAAACAGACAAAAATGTTCTCTTGCAGTGATACATGTCTGCGAAATACAACGCTTTTCTTATACGAAATATCAATAAATACATAGTATAAAAGGAACTCCCCGGCGAGCGTCTGTCCGTCTGTATGACCGCGCTAATCTCTAAATACACTCAACGGATTTGCATGCGGTTTTTGCTGTTATGGTCTGCATTTCTCCAGAAAGATTTTTGTATATTTAAAATTATCCTAATATATATAAAGGCGCTAAACATTAATGGTATTAGTGAATCAAGTCGGGAAAAAATTTGCCGCTAAAGCGCTCTCATTAAAACACTGTCTAATCCGTTAGAGATACAAAAAAATCGGGTAGAAAAGAATTGTGTAAAATTAAATGGTGTACAAAAAAGTCAGTGGTAGCATATATCTATCTTTTTTGCCTATAAAATTTAATTTAATATGTAAGATATAATGGTTAACTTTCCAGTAATTTTAACCAATTCAGAATTAATCCTTATCGAATGAAACATTGTAAGAATAGTAAATAAATAATAAATAAATAAAAAAACAAAAGTTAGTAATAACCTTAGGCATTTACCGCAGATCGATTTTGTTCTTTACACCAAATCATTAAGATAAATATTTTTTTAGAGCAGAGAGTTTATTCCTTCCTTTCTTTTAACTCGTAGCGTCTGCTTGACGTAAAAACTTTGGATCGATTTTTAACCCTTTTCCCATGATCCAATCGAGCTGAAACTTTGCAAGAAGATTCGTGGCGACGATCAAGAAGATCTATCAAATTTTCGTTTAAAATAATAATAATTATAGTATAAATTTGGATTTTTCAAATTTTTAATCGTTTTTCATACAACTCAGTAAGTTGTAAGGAGATTCCGACGCATCTGATAGACACGGAACCTGATTATAGTATAATTTTGGATTTTTTGAAATTTTTTATTACTCCCTTTCGTAGCGTCGCCCGACAGAAGCGCAACGCGTAGGTTAAGCGCCAAACCAGTTTCCACTAGTAAATGAGAAAGGGAGTATAATAAAAACTTGGTTTTTATGGGTTAGTTTTTTTTAGTTTATATTTTAAGGGCGAATGCGGGCCGGGTCGCTCGTATATTACAAATAAATTAAATAAAGGGATAAGAGTAAAACGCAACATACTTAAGACACAATACTCTAAGGCTTGATCAAAGAGTTGAAATCAGGAAAATGACTAAGGCCCGAATTCAGAGCCAATACTTAGATGATTTAAAGGTTAAGGTACGCCTTAAAAGTGTTGTTTTGTATTGAAAATTACGCTTTTAAGGCGTACCTTAACCTTTAAATCATTTAAGTATTGACTCTGAATTCGGGACTAAGATTTAGATTTTTTTATTTTTCAGCTTGAAATAATAATATTCATTCTTATAATATATTGCAGTTAGAAAGATGCCAACTATGTAAAAAGGAATAAAAATGTAAATTTTAGAACAACATCAACTGTAAGAAACCAACTGGACGAATTAAAAGTATTTTTTATTAATCGAAGATACATTTTTATTTAATAACCAAATTAATTAATCAATTAGAAAGACATACAGAAAAATCTAATTCATGAAAAAATATTAGGTTACTACTGGGATTCGAACCCAGGTCACCTCCTTTCCGGGGCCGGTGCTCTGACCACTAAGCTATAGCAACCCTCTATGTTTCCGTGAATATATCGACTTTATATGTAGTTCTTATTTTTATTAATTGATTAATTATTATTTTTGTCCATAGAGCAATCCACTTTTTTTTGATACGGTAGTTGAAATTACTTTGCAATGCCACCGCTAGATGGACGCCATGATTAATTGAATAATTCATTTTTATTTGGACATACATTTATACAACAGATATTATATATTCAAGAACACATTCATATTTGTGAAGTTGTAATTTTTCAGAACAAAGTTCTGTGAAATATTTAATAACCAAATTAATTATAATGCTATAGCTTAGTGGTCAGAGCACCGGCCCCGGAAAGGAGGTGACCTGGGTTCGAATCCCAGTAGTAACCTAATATTTTTTCATGAATTAGATTTTTCTGTATGTCTTTCTAATTGATTAATTAATTTGGTTATTAAATATTTCACAGAACTTTGTTCTGAAAAATTACAACTTCACAAATATGAATGTGTTCTTGAATATACATTTTTAGTTGAAAAAAAACATGTTACGATGTCATATGAACACAAGTGATTTTCACATAATTTTTTTCATTTCTAAAACATCGTTGGTTTGGTAATTTATTGTTTTATTAAATAATTAAGTTAGTGTCGTTTTAAAAAAATATACTTGTTTAAAATACCTAAAACCTAATGAGTAAATTTTTATTTGATAACTTTCCATACAAAAATATAATACAAAATGCAAGAGACGCTAATTTAACAAATTTCTTATTACTAATAAAACACTTGCATCAAAAGCAAAGCAAAGTGTTTCATTATTAAGCCTTGATTAAATTTTTTATCCCGAAATTAATCCCAAATATTAAAAACAGTTTGATATAACCGCATTTATTTGTGCCGATTCGAAATCGCGTTGTTCTCGGAATTACGCCCTTAAGTTCGAGGGCATACGTGCCCGACTTTTTTTTTGAACCGGCAAAACAGATGTGCGTAAACAACACATTCCTTATTTTGCCGCGTTATTTAATAATTATATTGATTCCCTAGGATAAGATTATTATTTTAGAATACGATTTTTTTACGTAAATATCATTTTTATAGCTAAGTGTTAGATTAACGCAAGCAGTAAGATCGGGTATTATCCACGGTGTGAATAAATATTCCCGCGCCAAGGTTGGGGACGTATCCGACCACCGTGAGCCGCGGTGAGAGGGGGCGCGGGGCGAGGCTCCCCGTGCAGGGAGAATACACAGCGGGTGCAGGCCGGGCCCGGGGCCGTCCGTCCCAATCTCCTGTCGAGTGTGTGTCCATCCTTCCCACGGGAGCGAATCTCCCGCCCCAGGACGACGCTTGTTTGCGCGGCCGCGACATTTCCCGCGTCTGTCGTGACGCCACCGGCAGAGAGGAAGACGCGGCGACGGCGACGGTCATCGAGCCTCGGTGGTGACCGATTCTTCGCGTGAGTTCCAGAGGGAGGCCAGACGCCTCCCGATGACGCAGATCCCGCGACCGACGCGTAAACACGCGCGCGGCTCGGGAGGGCCCCACCCGCGCTCGGCCGCGACCACGCGATGCGTAGAAGCCACCCGCGGCAATCACGACCGCGGCTATGAGGGCCGCGAATAGTGAAATGTGTTTTTGGTGCAGCGAGTGATAAGACACGATAAACTGATGTAAATTCGAATTGCTCGCGTTTGGGCTAAGTGGCTAAGCTTTTTCTAGTGGATGAGTATTACGTAAGAATTGTGTTTAATTGAAAATAAAATGCGTAAATATTTTACGAATACGCCCCTTTCGTATCCGTAAACTTAACACAACGAAACAATGCGCGTATTACGCTCTGTACCCACACTAACTCAATTGCAAGCTTATATGAAAAGACCGTACAATTGTCATTAAAGAGTAAAGGTCGTTGGACATATTTACATGTTAAATAAAATTGATATTTTATACGAACCGTATATAGAATGAAATATACGGTTTGTATAAAATATACTATTTATTAAACACATAATTACCGTACAATTGTGACGCACGTAGGCGTGACTGACTAGTGAAATGAGGTGTTTTGTAATAATATATAATATATTATTACAAAAATGATATAATAATATATAATATATGAAATAGTAATATATAATATGTAATATAATAATAATATATATGTACGTACAAAAAAAAATTGTCATAGACGTATTTTGTAGACCAAAAGACCAAAGTAAAGATTATTCTATTAAAAAAGAAAAAAGTGAAATTTCCTTCGTAAGCGAGGTGCGCCTAAAAAGGTGCCGTCCAACGGCGATGAAGATCGCCGGGCGCACCGGCGCGGCGCGGCGCAGCGCTCCGAGATGAAGACATCGGGCCGGGCGGGCCGCAGTCACCGCCGGAGAGCCCGGCTGACCGCATGTCCGCGGCCCCCCTCTGAGCGCGCCGAGCCCGCAGCGGCGGGAAGGGCGGTAAAGCGCATCGCATGTCTCCCGCGCGCCTCGGACCAGTGCCGGCAAAAAGCGACTCGGCGACCGTAACGCGGCTTGTGAAGTGAGTGCGTGACGCGACTGATCTCAGTTTCCGGTGGTGCGGTGAGTTCTAACTTTCCTCGGCGTCCAGGGGCCGCCGCGCCGGGCGGCATGCTGGCGAGCTCCGCCGCTCCCGCCTAGCCACACAGAGGAGGAGATCTCTAAAAACAATCGTTGGGTACGTGGGCGCTTTTTTTAAATGCCCAATAACGACTCTCTTCTAGAGAGATTTCGAAATTAGATGTACGTACAACGGGTTATTATTTTTCAGCATTTAATTGTTATTTCTGAAATTATTAATAATAAGTTAAACAACAACGTAACGACTAAAAATTAAATCAATTACATAATTCCACTAAATTACTGCGCACTAGTGAGAATGATCCAGATTATATTACGTACGAGATGAAAAGAGAGAATGAAATTAAAAAAAAGTTTGATCGTTAAATATTTTCGCAGGAGGGTGAAAGGGAGAATGGGACGGGGATTCATTAAAATCTGTGTTTATAATAAAAAAACGTTAGGCATTACGGTCTTATGATAAAGTTTAATTTAATTGTATTGTTGTGATTGTGGTAGGTACTGAAAAAGTTGATCACTTTTTTAAATAGAGAAGCAACACGCAATACATGTCACATAAATATTCATTACAATTTGAAATTCAGCTAATGGTTTGTGTTATGAAAATAGGACTAACTTGCTGTTCTCTTGGAAAGGGGCTCGAGCCACCGACAATTGGATCACTAGGCGAGAGTCTTAACCATTAGACCAACAAACTGCTCAAAAAATTATTTAAAACAATGTTAAAGTGCACGGAGTTTCTGTAGAAAAATGAGTTTAAATGTTGAATTAGTTTCTTGTGTAGATGAATAGAGAGTTCTGAAGTACAGCTATATTATTTATCTTATAAGATCCGGTCATTATTGTATCAATTTTTCCTCTTTCCTATTGACACAGTGGCCCCAATCGGATGAGAATGGCTCGTACTCCGCCTTCGCGAGTCTCTGTCCTGGGCCGTTCTCGCAGCTGGCTTCAGGATGCACTGCATCCATTCTCAGTTGTGGCTCTTCTGGGCTTGATGTGGTCGAAAACTTGGTAGAATCTTTTGTACACTCCCTTGGTCAGAGCTTACACGATTTT